>JAZHYW010008947.1:0-75400 GCA_037355805.1 Ixodes ricinus | reverse complement strand
TTCAACTTGACTGTTACTTTTTTTTTTTTACTATGTGCAAGTTACACGGTTATCTAAGGTGCTGTGAACTCTGTAAATGCAATATCTCACCCAGCAAACAATCTGCCCACGGTGGCTGTTGGTAAAAGCCCATACCCCGTTCTGCAAAGGTGGGTGCAGGGGATGTGCACAGCATTAAAAGACTGAGAAGAAAAGCAAATACAAGGCATGTATTCATCATAGAAAAAAGAAAAGAATGAAGCAAGTTAACGTGAAAAATGAAACACAAGTCATGACGAATGACCAGTTACATTTCCTTCAACAGCAATCACCTGTTGCAGTCATTGTGTCCTGATATTGCATCTTAAAAGTAACAAGTAATGTAAAGTCGACTGAGCAAGAAGCTCGGTTCAAACTTAAACCTGGCACACCTACTCGGCGATATGCACCGCAAAGCCATAAGCGCAATCTCCAGTCGGGGTAATCCGTAGCAGACGCTCATTATGGCGGCCGCCGAAGTGGACCCTCGTACCATATTCTGGGGAAAGCATTGTGGCAGGCACGTTGTGCAAAAAAGATGTCTCCTCGGTCTACAGCTAACAAACTTCAAGGAGGAGAGTGGGCTTTGGCTCCTGTAAGCAACTATCTGTGGGACTTAGTTACACCACCTTGTGGATCGTAAGGTTCTTTCTCTGCACTTCTCAAGATTTTTCACAACAAAAAGATTTATTGTAAAATAGAACAAAATAATTTTGGAATGAGGCCTAAATTCTTGAACTTGACATATTATTTTGAGAGTTGACAGGTGTGCTCATGTCTCTCAAGTGGGAATTGAAGAAATAACCTCTTGCTTTGTTCTTTTCTCGCACCTAAAGGAGATGTGCAGAAAATGCCTTTGGCATCCTGGTCACCCGTTGGAGGATTCTGCAGAAACGACTGGGGGAGAGTCCACAGAACGCCGAGGACCTTGTGAAGGCACTCTGCGTTCTTCACAATTTCCTGATGCAGCAGCACGCAGGAGACGACGCGTACTGCGCAGCTGGATACGCAGACTCTGTAAATTCGACTGGTGAGAGGCAGGGCGGCGAGTGGCGCAAACTGCTTGTTCAGCCACCAATGCAGGTTGCGCGAACACTGGCGCGGAACTTTGCCGACATGGCCCGGTATGTGCGGGATATGTACAAGCTGTACTTCAGCAGTGCTGCAGGCAAAGTGTCGTGGCAAGACGCCGTGCTGAAGTGTTAACTAAGAGGCCCGATAGACCTATTGCTATATTACCGAAGCATCAAGGAGAATGCAGAGATTAGTGTTCCACGCGCCGCACGTGCTGGCCTCGCCAGTAGTAACTTTTCTAAAGCAAATACCTAAAATAACATCTTGCACGCATACTCGTCAACACTTTATTTTGGTTATTTACTGTGAATCTTTTATACAGGGAAGGCGTGTGCGTGTGGCACGTGGAACACCGATCCCTGCATTCTCCTTGATGCTTGGGTAGTATAGCAAATGGTCTATTGCAGGTTAAGCATTCCAGTACAGCATCCTGCACTTTCCAGACTGTGACCTACAGGAGAAAATGAGATATTCTGCATGTGGTGTATACACAAACTCATCTCTGTTACGTCACGGCGCGGTGGTGGCGCGTCGGGCGCACTTCCGGTCAGGGGCTGTGGGTGGAAATCCCCATGCGAGACGTGTATTCCTGCGTTGTTTTAAAAGGAACCAGACAAAAACCCGCCTTCTCGTCAAAACGCCGCCACTGGGGCTGTTGTAAAAGAGTAGAGAAAGGTTTGAAGGTCAGTTTTTATGTGCTCGGTTCGTCCGAGAACGTAGATATGTGCCGTAAAAAGGGAAAACCAGACGCCGTCGGACCACGATTGCTTGGGCGGGAAGCACTTTGGGTTCAATTCACGGGAACTTGTAATCATCAGATTTATTCGTTTTGTTCCAACATGAACGCCGGAAAGTCAAGTTGTACAGACCACCTGCAGACTATGTTTAGTGCATCTATAACTTAAAACGGCCGCCTGATCGTTAGAACCGTCGTCTCCTCTTTTAAACGTTTCTGCTCTTTTAGACGACGTTGCCCCGTAGACCATATGTTGGCCAGGTGCTTACGATATGAAGTAAGTGGAGGCCTCAAAAGACTGAAGTTTGAAGGTTGGTAAGCAGGCTCGATGTAAACAGTAGATACAAGGAGATGTTGATCTTTGTTACCAGTGGCCATCACAGACTTGTTATGCCCGATTCACTTGGTCCGATTCTGCTTGCGATTTTTAGTATCGACGTCGACCATCTCAGGTATGGTTCACGCTTTGGCAGCCCGAGCGACGTCGCAACTGAAAATTGCGAGCGAAATCTCATCATGCGAATCAGGCTCCATTCTGCAGCGTCCACACGGGATGAATCGCTGCATGTCACATTATTGACGCAATGCTTTGCGGTGTAACGAGCCTCAATAATTTCTCTGAGGCCGCTGAAGTAGTCAGACATTGCCAGGAAGACGTAGAATCAACAATTCGAACGCGAAAAAGGTGAGGGGGACTCACACTGACGCTGACAGCATCGCATTTCAATGGTTTGTTTATGGGCGACAGCGAGCTTCTTGCCCACACTCCATCGCGCATGCACAGCGCCAGTGGCGTCCGCTAGGGGCGCTCCGGTTTGTTTGTAAAAAAGTTGGTGAATAGTCTCACAAGTCGTTTTCAGTGGTGGTAAAGGCTCCGGTGCAAGCTAAGCACTGCAGATTTTTTGTTTGTGCGAATACTTGCGCATAAATATCTTTTGGAAAACCACATGCTCGTGCACGCAGAATATCTAAGAAGCATGTTTTTGGCAGAATCTTTCTCCTGTGGGCCACAGCCTGGAAACAATTGGTGATTGTCACAATGTTCCATACTACTATTGAAATGTAGGTATGCTCTATCATCAATGACAGGTTAAGAACTTGACGCTCTGTCTCGGGTACATCGCTTCGGACATTGATGCTGCTTCAGTGCATGAGCTGTCAAAGCTCGGCAGAAGGCAACGAGCGTGTGCTGGAGGTGTAGAATCTTCTGTGTTCTTAACCTGTTTGGTTCTGTACTGTTGTTCTATTGTCTTCAGTTCTGTTGTTTCCTCGATAGTTATTTGTTTCATCTGCTGAACTTTGTGCAACCATCGGGCTGATTATCCGCTCCTTTTTTTTTTTTTTCATCTACTTCTGGGGTTCCTCAAGGCATTAACCTTGGTCCTTTGCTGTTTTTAATTTTTCTAAATGATCTAGCTTCCTGTAATAAACACACCACACGTGGTTCTTGTTATTTGCCGATGACCTTAACATGTTTATGGCGGCTAAAACGGTTGATGATTGTGAATGCCTTCAGCGTTATATATATTCTATTTCGGCGTGGTGTTCTTCAAATGACCTACTCTTAAATGAGTCTAAGACGAAAGTTATGTCCTCTTCTAGGAAGTGTGAAATTCTGAGTTTTCCTTATGTGTTAGATTCCACCGATATTACTTGCATTGAGGTCATCTGCGATCTAGGTGTTCTTATAGATCCTGCACTTAATTTCAATCATCACGTGACTACAATTGTGAATGCTTCCTTTAGGGTGCTAGCCATTACGTGAGTGACACGCGGTTTTTCTAACCCACTTTGTATTTTAAGTTTGTTTTCTTCACTGGTGCGTAGTCTTGTTGAATATGCCTCAGTTGTCTGGGACTGTATTGGAGTGTCAAATTGAGGTGTAATTTAGAGTGTTCAACGAAGTTTTCCTTGCATACCTCAGTCTCAGGTTCCACTATGTATGATACATTCATTGGTGTTTTGTTTGATTGTTATTTTCAGCCGAATTATTTCTATAGTTATGAGAGGATTTGTGAACTCGTGAAGTTAGACTCGTTGCACAACAGGAGAATAATTCGTGGACTGACACATTTGTATAAGATTGTAAATGGTGTAATTGATTGACCGGAGCTACTCAGTCACATCTACTTGCACGTTCCTCGTAGGTCTTGTAGACTTTATACTTTGTTTCACCCAATCGAATGTTACCATGCTGCACCCATGACACGCCTACAACTAATGCATAACCATTTAGAACAGATTTGTGGGAATGTTAGTCTCGATATTTTTGATGAGTTTCACACAGAACCCCTTTTCGCAATCTGAATGTCATGAAAATCTTCACACTCTACAACTTTAAGTTATGCATGAAATATAAAATAGAATGCAGTAAAAATAGAGACTGTTTCATTTCGCTAGCGTCACTGAAGGAAACAAGCTCAATTTATCCAACTCGTAGTTCTGAACCCTGGTTCATTGAAAACTCCCGCTCCAACTATGGTCTTCAGAGAATGAAAATAACTCTCCCGAAGTTGCTAAATATGCTAACCTTAAAGAACATAGACATGACTACTCTTTCACCCAAAGGATTATGGTCTTATTTTTTGTGATGCGAGTGATATGGTTACACTTGAGTTGCATTTGTATTGTAATTGCTCTGTTGCTTGGTTTTGGTTTTTAAATCCCCTGTTCTCTGCGTCAGCTAATATTGTATAACATTTTTTTTTCTTCCTTTTAATATGTATACCGTGTGTGAACTCGCATTGCCGCTGCTGCTGAAACTTTTGTGGTGCTGGGAACTCATCAAGCTGTCCATGGAGCTTTTTTTCCCAGCCCCTGCCATTGTAAAAAAATGGTAAATAAACATTGAATTGAATTGAATATTTTTGAAAAAGAGCCTAAATTTAGGAAGTGTTAAGACTATTGCTTTGGCCTAGCATTTAGCTGTTATCCCGTTTAAAATTTTACTACTAATCGACTCATTGATAAGTGCACCACGAAGGATGCATTAGGCTGTTGGTGGGCCACTCAAAATAAAATAAATTAATTAATTGCTGCATAAGCAGTCTCATTTCGTGGCTAGAAGTTGTCAAGCTGTGAATTAATCTTTTTTTTTTTCGCTCGACTCTTTCTATGGGAATGTAAAATTAGAATATTTGTGCAGTGTTACCTTAGTTGTGTTCCAGTGGTGCAAATTAGAGTATTTGTGCAATGTTTATCTTAGTTGTGTTCCAGTGGTGCACTCAAGACAAATTTTTAAAGATTGCACTGTTTTATTATTTTCGACGTTGCATGGTCGATTCATTGGTTAGTAAGAGCGATGAAAGTTAGTAAGAAGCTTAGACATTATGTTGCGGTGTACTGCAGAAGTGTCTGTAAAACGAAAGAATAAAGGATAGTCGAAGGATCGGGCAAACAAACACATCTGTACATCTTTCCCCCCATCCTCACATGCGCATGTCAAATGCTTTTAGGAATGCTACTTGCCCGTCCTCGAAAGCAGACGAGATACGAGCATTTAGTGCTCCCCAATCTGCTCTCTAGGACGGGGAAGTAGCATCCCTAAGGACATATGACAGGGGCATTTGATGATAGGGGAAGAAACTTCACTCGAGAAAATGTGTACACTACAGTACATTATTTTGCGGCTCTTGCACTTGCATTAGGGTAGTAGGTATTACACCTCTTCGGTACTGTAACACCACATCCAGGAGATGTATCTGGCAGTAACCATAGAGGTGCTCTGGCACATTGTCCAGATGGCTAGACAGGGAAAGTAGGAACTGTTGGGACGGAGTTTCTTTGTTCTGTAACTGGCGGTCAATGTCTTGGATTAGCTCAGTGTCGTTAGTACTTCTCTTACGTCTGGGTGGTCGTGATGTGCCGGAAAGATTGTTTGGAGAGACAGGGTTGGCAAAAGCAGCAGCGACGGACTGAGGAGAAGGAAGGGAACGGCATGGAGCAGAGGCAGAAGCTTGAGGGGGAAGAGAGGCAGATTGAGAAGGCAAGGTAGGAGGGACAGGCGGGGAGTGGGTGGGGGGAGTAGAGGAGGCCGAGTGTGCAGGGCTGTTGTCGCCACGCCCGTCTACGATGGCAGAAAGTATCTGTGATGCGCTGTCCTCCAGCTCCTCCTCGTAGCCTTGCAGGACCTCTTCCACTGAGTTTTCATTGTCCACGTCGAGTTCGATGTTGCTCGTGGTCCTAAACACAGATTAAACACTTTTCATTGGCTGTTCAGTACATTGAAATCATCCACATATTCAAATTTTGCATTTTATAAAGACTTGAAAAATTGGTATACATACACGCGTGGCTCCATGATGTCCCGAAGGAAGAGCATCTGATTGAAGTATGCCCATTTTAAGGCGGGCTCTCCTGCACCAGCACCACTCCTTTTCTTCATCAGCCGCAGCTTTTTTCCGAATGTATCTCTAAGGTTTCTCCACCTTTTCATGACAGCCCTGATGTCTTCTAAGGAAAGATACACATTTCAGGCATTTTTGAAAAAAATATACCAATGTCTGAGAAAAAAATGCTTCATGGAATTGCATGCAGTGTAGTCAGTGGGCAAATTGTCTGCTCATGCAGCTGTTACTAAAGGCACTCACTCCACGTTAATGCATCATGTAACTGCTGCAGCAGACCTTTCAAGAAAAGTGCATGCAGTCACTGCTACTCCACAAAGGCTACAGGTATTGAGCAATATGTGCAGTGAAACATAATAGATATTTTGCCAAATTAACTAAATTGCATGGAGAATGCTTCGAACGTAGGTACCTCAATATCAGGTGTGCATAAAGCACATATAAAGTAATTTATTTCAGGTTTATGTTGTAGAACAGATGCAACAGATGCCAGCACGTGTAACGCGTGAAATTACACTCGCGGCGTGGTCCGTTGGGCTCGGGTCGCATGACGCGAAACGTTTTGCTTGTCTGGTTTACGGGGTTTTCGCAAACACGCCTCAATGAATCACGCGCTAGCTGTTAGCGACCTCTAAAATTAATTAGGCAAAAAAAAAAAAACGTATATGAAACGGATTGTCAAAAGGGACTGCCCAAGTTGTGGCGTAGCTCTGGTAACGGCTGATTCACACGCAGCGGACCCAGGGTCAAATCCGAAAAGCAGACGGTGCCCTTTTTTGGTCGGTCATTTGGCGATATCGACAACGTATCTTATTTTACAATTATCGTTCTAAAAAAATCAAATGCGTCGTCGACGAAACGTCGCAGAACGATAGGGAACAAATTCTACCAGTGAGCTCTCCGCGTCGCGCGTATAGCCACTTCTGGTCAAGGTGCACGACGTCCGCGCAAACGCAACATCGGTGATAATTGTTTATCAGAAAACCAACGGCCGCACGTGTGCATTCACCACGCACCATTAATTACTTCAGCCGACCGCTAGCTGACATAAAATTTGAATACCCTTCTCTTAACGAAGTGTAACAACAAGAACAACAATAGCGACGAGAAACTGGTGGAGTCGCAGACGAGAGCGCGCGGGGACGCTAGAACGTCGAGCTCTGGTCGGAATTAATCGTGGGTAGAGGCAAAGCTAGCTATTTTTGAATAAAAACTTCAAACACCTTCGATTGACAAATGCCGACGTCCAGCGTTCGCATTCGAAGAGCGAGTAGTGACAAGGGCCGCTAACTTTAGGTTCTCACTAATTAATAACAGTCGGCTCGGCATTCTGGCGTCACCGTGCTCTCGTCTCCACCTCTTTCTCAGTTTCTTGGCGCATAGCTGTCTCTAGTTGAAACCTTTCATAAATACATTTCCGCTAATGATTAGACCATTCATCTATGAACAAACAATAAAAAAGAAACTTCCATCGCTGAAGCTCCGTGTACTTACCATCTGTCTCCGTGAGGCCCATCCCTGTAGAGACAAATTTCCAGCTATTCGCTTTCAAATCGCTGTTTCTATACAGCACCGACTCTTGATCCCATATAGCTCGCTTGCTATAAACCAGCGTAATCAAAAGCTCATTTTGAGCAACGCGCTCCGTCGTGCTTGCATCCATCGCTCGCTCAGTTCGCTGCTCTCGCGCGTAGCTCATGCGCTCTACAGGTCGGCCGGCTGGTCGTCAGGTGACGTCACTGACGTCACCATGACGTTCGCGCCACCCGTGCTGCCATTGGCTGCGGCCATCCGAAAATCGCACAGCCGTGCGGCGATATCTAGCAAGTTGGACGCACGCCGGCGCCGGACGGAGCCCCGTCCGTCGCTCCGGTGCGACGAAAATCCTCGCCCTCCTTCCCTCCTCCCTCCCTCCTTCCGGCGGTTCGCACGTCGGATCGGATAGATTTTTTCGCGCATGTGTCTCGCGCTTCACTCCGTACTTACTGGCTTGCCCGAACCCCAAGAGACGTGGAAACCGCAAAAAAGATAGACGCTTAATTATGATTGCAGGCACCTCTAAGGCCCGTTCACACCTGCGACAGTCGCTGGAGCGACCAGCGACTAGCGACTAATTTTTGATCGCAGAGCGACCAAAATAGGTCGCTACCGACCGGTTTTGGGCAGTCGCTCCCTGGCCGATTTCTCAAGTCGCAAAAGCGAGTCGCCGGACGGCGGAGCCAATCGCAGTCTCGTCGGAAGTGATGCGTGCGTTTGTAGTGCACATCCGGCACTGGCGGTACCTGGCATGGAGTTCTCCGCGGAAGCTCCTATTAATGCTGTCAAAGACTATCCGATTCCTTACGATGAGCGGCACCCGGACCACAAGGATCGAGACAAAGAGCTGCAGGCCTGGAACGCGATCTGGCGACATCTCGGCATGGCAGGTACAGAGCGCGACACTGTTAGCGCGAACAAGCTGATCGGCGGTTTTCCAGTTTTTCTCTTTGAAACCAGGGATGTCATCCAAGTTATTATTGCTACGGAAAGAGCTCATTTAGTTCTATAATGTAAGCGATAAAATATCGTGCTCGCTAATACTATATAGAAGTAAAAGACGAAAATGCGCCGATGTCGTGTTCGCGCTACGCAGTGTCGCGATGTGCACGTACAATATCACGGTTGGAGGAGCGCACCATATAGCCGTTTTCGTTCCGAAGCACCATTAAGCTCTTTGTTTTTTTCTGCCGGCGCCTTTGAGTCAGAAAAACCGTTCAGCCGGCTCGGGAACGTGTGGATTATTATCCGTTAAGTTGGCAGTGAGCTTGGCGACTCGTCGGTCGCTTAATCAGGTGTGAACACTGGTGGTCGCCAGTCGCTTGTCGCTAGTCACTCCAGCGACTGTCCCAAGTCGCAAGTGTGAACCGGGCCCTTAGACCCATGTTGTAAAAAAACTATCTCCAAACTCCGGTCTAAAAACATGCTTTTCGTGCAAGGCTCTGTCGAATTATGAGGCGCTGGAGAAATGCAGCCTTCTGGTTAAGTCCTTATTTCGAACTCTTTTTGTTCGCCTTCCGCCCATTGAAAAGCATGCGGGAAAGGCCTTAGCAACGCACCTGGTATCGCTGCGCCGCAGCGTTCTTCCACTACATAAAGTTCGTCTGCTTTCCTCGCCGTCATAAGCTGCTTGCGTAATGTAACGCTCGAACAAATTTTCGCAGGGAATTCGTTCGAGCTTTACTCATACACAAGGTGATATATTTTTTTGGCACTGTTTATAGTTTGCCCTCTAAGCATACCACAAAATCCCGAGCAAGCGCCTATTTTCAGTTTTTAAAAGCACAGAAGCCTTTGTTTAAACGCCGGTGTCTTTGCAGCCAAACTACCATAATATCCAGAGAGATAGCCCTCCTAAAATCGAAAGCAAATCGGGTGAAAATGATGAAATAAGCTAACTTTCTTTGTAGTCATCAAAAAGAAAAAATTATATGTTCAGATTATGTGAGCTGCAGAGCTTGCGATTGAAGGGAGGGGCAATGAACCAAGACAGCTCTCCTTCCCAGTCAGCGATGTTCACTTATCTCCTGTTGTGGCTTAGTAATACCATTTCTGCTAAGGTCACATTGGCCGGGGCCCAGCAATTACTAAAAGTGAGTTACCTTGTGGTGTTTTCGAATAAATTGCAAATCATGTCAAAAATACTGGGGCTGGGGCATTTTTTGGGATATCATAGTACCCAAACTTTTACACTGTTGTGGCCAATTTTTGTTTTCTACAACATAAATGCAAGGCCTCATCTGTGAGACAGACTACCTTCCATACAATTAATTTTCCTTCTCTCGTCAATTTGAAATCAGTCGCCAGTAGTGGCATCTCGAACAAGATACTGACCCCTTTCGGGTGGTCAGTAGGTAGGCCGTGTAATGATTTACAGTTTTATATGTCATAACTAAAACCACACTGAATCTGTGGGAACACTGGTACTATTTGTAGAAATGGCGGTTAATCATTAGTTATTGGTATTAACTTGAGAACATGGCCATGGCATGCACTCTGCAGTATTCATAACCTTTACCGAGTAGCAACTCAATCAATTTATTCTGTTTGGTACTTTTCCAGTTCCCTCTTACAATCTTTCTAATGTCAGCGATTTTGACTTCCTTGCACCACACCGAAATTCTTTATTCGTTGACAACTCAACGATTGAAGTTCCTGTTCAGTGAAAACTGGACACGCGAAGAAAAGATTTTAATTTGATGTAGGGTAAAAACATGATGAGACTGAACGTATTCCATACTTTGGTTGACTGGTTCCACGGAAGAAAGGAGAATCGGGTAACTTGTGGGGTGAAACTGATAGGATGCCATGCTGCATTATCGCAAAATGTGTTATGGGGCTGGGTTTCATGAGAAGAAGCCACACGCTCGACCGACACGCATGTCACGTGACTCAGACGTCACTTGGCTTGACATCAAGTTAGGGTGTCCGGTGATGTCATGGTGTCACGTGACACGATGTCATGTGATATTGCTGCGTGCGCGACCAAGAAGGAATGCCTCTCCATACTTATGGAAAATTCAAGTTTACTCTTACCCAAGTGCAGTAACGTAGCCAGGAATTACTTTTTGGGGGCTGTGGTAGCTGGGATGTTTATGACTTGGAGTGCGGACTCGGGGAGGGGTGGTCAAAATACATGTGTATATTATAGGGTTGACTGGGTTTGGGGGGAGGGAGGAGGAGGAGGGGGAGGGCGGGCGGCGGTGGCGGCTGAAGACTTATAAGCCTTCCCCTGACTGCGCCGCTGCCCGAGTGTAAGAGATGAGAAGGCCAACATTACTTTGCCGAGTCAATCTTGCCCTAGCTCACTCGCGAGCATTCTGGGTTGAATGTTTGAGATCCAAGGTGCAGTAGATAAGGGACCGAGCGTGGCCTTGCCAAGTCTTTCTCGCAGTCTCGTAGTTTCTTCTATTTCTGCCAGCAAGTTCTGCCGATTAAACCTTTATTTTCAGTTCACGTTCGTGGAGCCTTTTCCATCCGCGACAATGTCATGATGTCGGGTGACACCCTGACGGCACCTGACTCAACATCAAGTTCAGGTGTCATGCGTCAACACACGCACACATCATGTGCTCAGCTTGTTCACAGCAAATTCCTTATATGTCTCCGGCCGAGTTTACGAGACATGATTAAAACAAACTTAAACTTTTATCTAGGTTAATTGATAAATGTCTTAATAGATTATTTGTCCCACGACAAGTTCCCCGGCATTGGAGCTGCGCAAGAGCAGTTGTTAAGAGCACTGGGAGCACAGACCTGCCACGACCTGTGGGTGAAAAGGGCGGCCATTGGGCACCTCTTCGGCATGACATGGGCTAGGTTCTACCTCAGAGCTGCGCTGGGACTAGGCTGCACTGAAGTGAAGTGGTGAGTCTGCTTGAGGACTTGCTGCATATTCGGTGTGGCTTCTGTACTCGGCGTCAACTATGTTGTGCCACATTGCCGAGGCTAGCGAAGCTTCCACAGCACTGCTGCGAGAGCACGCGGCCTCATCTCGTGTATCGTTCGCGTGCACCATCGTGCGAAGGTGATGCCAAACGAAGCCAATCACTCGTGCGAGTAGCTTTGACAGCATTGCAGGGCTGCGGGAGCTACACCAGCCTCCATGACATAGCGCAAATTAGTTGGCACCGAGTAGGGAGTTTTGTTCGGGACATATATACAGTGCGGTTAGATCTTGAGCTGAGTGTGTGGCTCGTACTGGGTAGGACTTGTAGAGTGTTCCATTGGCATAGCCAGGAATTATTTTCGAAAGGGAGGGGTTGGGGGGGGGGGGGGGGTCGACCCCCAAAATTGCCTCCCTGCCTACGCCACTCGAGAGTTCTAATGAAGATTTTCTAAAAGCCAGAATTTGATGAGACTAAGTCGGAGTTTTGCTGGACATTGTGTAGTGCTTGTATAAAGCTTTTAGAGATAGTTTGGCTAGATTCCTGGTTGAACTGATATGTAAAGTTCTGTCTGATATTACTTATGTAAAGTTTGGCTACTATTTGTTAGGGCTTATATGAGTCTTTAATTTGTAGACATAAGGTAGAATTTGTGTAAGGTTCTTCTAGAGATCACATGGCATCTGGCTAGACTTGGGTTCCTAGAAGGAGGTGTATTAACTTTCCTTATAGAACACTGACAGTGTATTCATGCTTGCCAAGGCTCTTATTTGTACATGACATACGGGAGCCCAACTACCCAGAACACAATTTGCGGCTCGAAATTCGTTTTCTTTCCACCCGAAAACCGCCAATCGAAAACTGGCCGGTTTGAGTCGCGCTCGCTCTCTTCTCTTTGGTCACGTGCCGTTTTCTATGGTTTAGGCACAACCACCAAAGATAATAAAGTTGTGCGTCATCGAAGGCACACACTCCATACTAAAAATAGACAAAAATATAATACCCGTTTTTTGTGGCTTCTAAGAAACTGCAAATACGTTAACTGAAAAACAAAGTTGCACAGCCACGTGACTTCCAGTAACTTTCTTCTCTTCTATATTTCTTCTTCCTCCACAGTCCAGTTTCGGTTTCGAGCAGTTTCAAATTTTGACTTAATTAAAAATATATGTAACGCTGTAACAAAATATTGATTGAGTAGTCTTCTGTCACCATAATAAATTGCCTGGCAAAAAAAAAAAACATCTTGGGTGGTGTCAGTGTTTCTTTAATACATGGCAGTCATTTGCACTGAATTTGGGAAAGGCAATGCTTAAAAGTGGGTGTCAGTGATGCACAGTAATGCCTGATCAAAAGGCGCACCATTATTTCAGCGATTCTGCTCGCAAGTCGAAGAGCGTGGAGGAAACATTCGCCGAGCTCAGTTCCCCGGAGGCCCTTGTTTCCAAGTGTGAAGAGCTGTGCGAGCAACTGTGCGAACAGGTCGAAGACGACGGGATTACGGTGAGCTCGGCCTGCCACCTCACTTTTTATGGCGTGAGCCTTATATGTCTCATCGTTCAGTCGACATTCAAAGTCCTTGAGCGAAAACATGTCGGCAACACGAGAGGTACCAAAACGAAAGCGTTTACGTGACCACTCAGGCGAATTAGAGGCAATGAAATTAAGAAGTATGACAAAGTGAATTAAGAGGAATCAAAGTGAATTAAGAGGAATTAAAGAGAAGTAACAGTAATCAATGGGAATTAAAGACTATAAAGTGACTAATGTCAAAAAAGAGAATGTGAAAAAAGAACGTGAAACAAAGTAAATCATGTGTCTGTCTTTAATGCATTGGCACTCGGGCTTTCGCCGGCAAGTCGTCTTGGGGATAACATAGAGAGCCTGTGAATTTTTATGCAGTGTTTTTATATTTTATGTTTTTACTACACCTTTAAGTCTGGTTCACAGATTTGTACTTAAGTGTGATCAAGTGTCTTGTGCTCGTTCGTAAGCGCTTGCAACAACAAGAGAAGACAATGGCGCCGTCTATCAAGTAACCCTGGAACATTTTCGATCTGCTAGTGATGTAATTCTCTAATCGCATTTACATTACAATATTCTAGAAGGTAAAAAAGCTTAGACGTGCTGAAATCTAGACTATCTTGTGACAGATTGCTCAGACCATTACTGAAATTCCTGGAAAGAAGCGCCGAAGGACAGGGACAGAGTGAAGGAGGTCCTCCTTCACTTTGTCCCTGTCCTTCGGCGCTTCTATCCAGTAATGAACGAACTAGCTCTAACTGAATGTGTTTTCTTGAAATTTCTGTCTGCAGGGCAGAGTGGTGACGCTCAAGATCAAGACGGTGGCATTCGACGTGATGACGCGGAGCATTACGTTGGACAGCGCCACCAACCGCCTCCAGCCGATCAAGAAAGCAGCGCTTCGTCTGTTGCGACAGGAAATAGCCGCAGCCAAGCCGGATTGTCCCCTGCGGCTACGCCTGATGGGTGAGAGGCTTGACGGCCATTGGCATTAACGGCACGTCGGTGGTTGGAACGCACGAAACAATGAAACGTGCCGACATGTATGGTATGGGTTTTTGCAACAATCGGTTTGTCTAGACTTTATCCAGAGGGCTGTAAAACAAAATAAATTTAAGCAAGATGTGTTCAAAGCTTTGTTTTTCCTCGGACACTTTAAAGGGGTCGTGAAAAGGGAATCTGTCTGCCGGATCTTATTTTTCTTACGTTCGTTAAACCACGAAGATGTCGACTCTCAAGTATTACGGCGAAACATTGTGTCTGAATTTTATAAACAGCGTTTAAAAATCGTGTTGTTTTTGGACTGTCCGAAACGACCGTACGATACCCTGCGGCAGCATGCGTAACGAAGCGTCACGATAGCTAAGTGAAATGGCTGAACAGATGTTCAACTTTATTTCGTCTTCAAATAATCAATTGGGAGCGATGAAAACATTGACTTATTCACTAGTGTCATTGTATTAGTTGTGTGCCACTACATCACGTGATTGAGGTACAGTTTCGGTTTCAAACATATTCGGGTATTCTATCGTTTAGTAACTGTCGTAACCATGCTGCTTGTCCTACCGCGGTTAGCATTCATTGTGGAATGTGGTTCTGGAACTTGATTGTGGATTAGAGTCATAATAAAACATGCAAACGAAGCAATAGAAAACGATAGTCCGAGGAGGTTCGAAACCAGAAGTTTGCGAAATCAGTAGCAAGGAGGGACGTGTGCGCACGACTGCTCGACTATTGTCACAAACGTTTTGGGCCAGCTCATTTTCACGGGTGTTGTCTGAGGACGTCGTAGTGAGTTTCCTGAGAATGTTTCTTTATCACAGTCTTCCTCAGCAGTAACTTGACATGCTGCTTCTCAAGTGTGCAAAAGCGATTCGTTTCGCTTCTATTTACAGCCTTCTCGTCCTTGTCTTGCGAGTGGATCGGCAATTTTCTGGTCGAAGTGAGAACACACTCGCAGCTCGTTATTTGCTGATCGTGTCGGGGTGCGGCTCGACCAATCGAGGTTACAGACGATTCTCTCAAACTCTCCTTTGTTGAACCAGATACGGCAGCACAAACAACATAGTATGATGCTGGCGTATGGCTGGAAACCTAAAAGCCGAACGCCGACCCTAAAATTCACAACCAAAATTAGAGAAAACAAAATGCTTATTTTTTATTAAGATGTAGGTCATTAAAAAATTATAGCAGGTGTACTCTTATTGCAATGATAGGAAATTAAAGAATCGGGGTAAAAGGCACTGTGAGGAAGAACGGCCCGGGGCACTGAGTATGATCTCAGAAGCAACACATCCTCAAGTATACTTGGTGAAATGCGAGACCTCTGTTCCGATAAAATCAACTTGAGCGCCAAGAATGACCGCTCCACGCTGACCTGTGTGGATGATATGTATTCCAAGGGCTACTTGCGCTATAGTGTAATGTTCCGATTGGCATTCCTTTTGTTCTTTCCAAAATTTTAACATTCATAGCAAGGCTCATTATCCAGCATTTTGAGCTACGTTCAGTGGGCCTAGTTCACTTGTACTCAAATGTGG
The DNA here is from genome assembly GCA_037355805.1 of Ixodes ricinus. Taxonomy (NCBI): domain Eukaryota; kingdom Metazoa; phylum Arthropoda; class Arachnida; order Ixodida; family Ixodidae; genus Ixodes; species Ixodes ricinus. Next base: position 59,742 of record JAZHYW010008947.1, on the reverse strand, counting down.
GTGTGCACAAGCCTCAGCTTCTTTTTTTTCTTTGAGGAACGCTTTGAGGGCATATTGTGATTCCTCTGGTGGCCAGAAGGTACTGAAATACCTGAACTTTCCTCTTGAACTGAAAACCGCTGAGAAAATATTTTCGGTTTCACTTCGCAACAAAATTTTAAATAACATTTCTATTACGTTTTTGTTCCGCCTAAAAATATTGTTATTCTGTTTTGTTTTTCTGTTTTGTTTCGACACCCTGCTACAAACATTGCTGATTGCCACTGCGGTGCCATGCCAGGACTAATCAGATCAAGTAGTGCGAGCCCTGAGCAAACAAGACGACAGTGGCGCAAACAATCCAAAAGAAAAAAGACCAACTCAAGCCAGTTGCGTAGCCAGGGAAGGGACTTATGGGACCACTGATCTCTATTATAGTAGGCTGGATCATGGATTGGGACGCACCTATGGGAGAAACACACAAAAGTAGGAATATTGAAGCTTCTACGCGATGCTCGAAGGCGAGTATTTTACTATGTGCTGCGATCATTATGTCGGGTGTTTGGAGATCGAATTGGTATTTGTCAAGCGTTCGAACACCGATTAAACAAATCAAATCACGTTCAACAAATGAACGACACGCTCCGAGTTTCAGTTCGTCACAGAAACCCTCACTGCAGTTCGAAGCATAACCTTGCACCAGAAGTACTTTGTACATGCGCTCGAAACGACGGAAATGCCCCTGGTAAATGCGTTCTAACTTATCGTCTGCTAAGCTCTGATGACTTTGAGATCACGAACGACTCCGCATGACTCTCGGCAACCCTTGTCTCGTTGAACCGCATCACATTTTATGCCCAACAAAGTTGCAACCGTCGACCCTCAGTCACAGAACATTTATTTAAAAAAGATTGGTATTCTACCGCTTTTAATATTTGCGCCCAGAATATTAACTGTCATTCCTGGAAAACACGATAAAAGTTTCATCGTCGAGAACAGCCTACTAAGGTGAAATATTGCAGTTTTTCTCGTTTCTTTCATAGAGTCCCATGCATTAGCTGGTGTCGAGCGGTGGCTGCCGATGGTGCCGCTCAACCCCAGTAAGACAAGCCTCGATCCACGATTCAACCTACGTACTACAATAGAGATCAGTGTATGGGACTTCAGCCCCCTCTCCCCGGCACCCCAAGTCATGGAGACTCCACCCACCTCAGCCCCCTTGCAAAAATTCATGGCTACGCAACTGACTCCAGCAAACAGTACGCAGCATTTCACCTAAAAAAAATAATACGGCTAAACAAAAAGAAGAAAGGCGTCGCCATTTTTACGTTCCCCCGACACGGCGCTTGCAAAACGATCTGTGTGTTTTACTCGCAGCTCTGCCCACATCCTTAACTAAAAACACAAACACAAAAAGAAAAACTAGCACAAAAAGAAATGGTGAAATCCGCGAAGTGCACACCCCGAAACCTTGAACACGACTGAAAGAAACAGAGTCATGCAAGTAGTTCGTCACTGCGCACTGACACAAGATGACTGCGATTGTGAAGTGACTATGAAGGGTTGCTCGCAAATGGCACCACGGGATAGACTGAAAATCCATCGGGAAAGGCAATTTTTCAGGCTTTCACTGGAGTATGAACTTAATCCTCCTATTTCCCTACTGAAATACAGTAATCCCTCGTTATAACAAAGTCAACGGGACAGCAAAAAAAAATTCGATATAAGCGGTAATTCGATAAAAGCGATAGAGCCAAAAGCAGCGCCAGCAGCCTTGAAGGTGGACGGGAACACTCAGGAACACTCTGAGACCGCATATTTAATCAAACAAACTGACTGCATATTAGAACGATAATATGCAGTCGAGGAAACATAATCTGTGACTCTACCTGTGAAGCCACAAATCTCAGTCGAAATCGGCAGAGCCTCACAGAAAAACACGCCCTTCTCTTTGTGCCGGACAGATGTGAAAAAGAGCTCGGTCGGCTCGGTTGTGCGCCTCTCCCCATCCTCACTCCTCGCTGCGCCGCGCGCTGCAGCTGTCGCGTGCCGAGTAGCATGTCCGATTCTGCTACGTAGTGCTGCGCCCGATCCTACGAGAGCAGCGCAGCCGCTTCGAGAGCTTCCTCGAATGACACGTGGCGGCGCAAGCCGCCACCCGATTTATAAAGGACCTAATTTACGCAGTTGGCAAACGCCTCTCATTCGCTGCGTAATCGGGGGTCGGTGTCGGTGGTTTGGTGATTGTTGCAATTCATTTCTAAGTCAGTTAAGTTTGTTGTGTGGAAGTTTGGACAGCGGGAAATTAGTCTGCAGCAAGGAGCGCCTGGTGTTTTGGCTGTAGATGACGAATTTTGCCAGTGGCGGTACCGGCGGTACGACAACTAGCCTCGTGTCCTTAAATTGCATCATGCAGTGGTGAGCACGGGAACACGTGCCAATACGATTTTCGTTTAGAGAAAAGAAAAGAAGTGGCAATTGAGCCCAATATGCCTGGATATTGCAACACGAGCTTTCGTCCCACGTACACCGAGCTGCGATGCGCTAGCAGACCCGGCCACCGTTTCCCTTTTCGATACAGTCGATTGTCTAATGTCACTGATACCATGCATGTTTGGCTGTACTGTTCCCAGGTACGTCAACATTGCAGAGTACGTGCAAGTTTGCGGTTTCGTGCGATAGATTTTTTGCGCTCAACTACCTACTGCAACGAAGATACTTGTACTACGAAAAATTTTGCCAGTCCCGCGGACTTCGTTATAAAGGCATTTAACTGTAGTACTTATGAGCTTTGAACTGGGGTAATAAAATTAAGTGATTGCAATGAACTGTGTCCAGGGATAAACAGCTTTCGAAAATGTTAAACTTAAGTTGGAAATATTTCGACAGTGGAACTTACTGTAGCGTTCAATCCTGTTGACACATCAGTCTCTTTCTGGGGTATTTAGGAAGCTGGAGGGCTGTTTTTGCAAGGACTACATAGTTATGCTTTTGATGACGAAGAATGCGTCTTAGAGACATTTGTTACATTCGGCGCGGGTGTCAAGACTCATTAGGACGACGTGACTTTGAAAAAGCTCTGAGGTCCGCGTTTGAGCGACAAATGCTGACACTTTGGAACTTGTCTACGTTCCTGTGTTTCAGGTTGGCTCCCGTGAAGGACGAGGATTCCGACGAAACCGACAACAACGTCGCGACGCCCGCATCTCCTGTTACGGACGAACCTAGTACGAGCTCGACGCCCGTCCAGTGTCCCGTCTGCGGACACGCGATCCAGGAGACGGACTGGTCCAAGGTGAACGGACACATCGACGCTTGTCTGAACCGGCCAGCCATCCGGGAGATGCTGTCGTCCCAGACTCCGACGCCGGCTTCCGGAAAGAGGTAGTACACGTCGTGCTTCCCCTGCGGATAATGAAAGACAGCCCAGCTGGAAAATCTTTGTGTTATCCTCATCGAATTTTGATGAAATCCTCGCATATAGGTAGCTTATTTTGGGTGGTATTCGCGGCTCCGGAAAGACGGACGGCACCCAGCGGGAAAACGCTGAACTGGCCGGAACAGGTCCTTTTGCGATTTACGCCCGTCCCCTGTGGCCTATGCGACTGCAGGCCGTAGGTGACTGGCGTGATGATGGCCACCGGAGAAGGGGCAGTTGCGTTGGTTGTATCCAGAGCAACAAAAACGGCAGCAATGTCGGGGCCGCAGGCAAAACTACGAGTCATAATTAGGGTTTCATGTTTTCAGTATGTACTGATAAACACAGCAAATTAACCCCCTGAATCGAAAAACAAAACAAAAAAAATGCCAGCTTTACGAAAAGAAATCTTCTATACCCTACTTTTTTTTCTCGTTGAGCCGGAAGACAGTTGCATTGAACTGTCCTTGTGGCTGTTCCTTTCTGTTCAAACTACATTCCTTGCCCCACTCCCTTCTCTTATCTATACCAGCCTTACTGGAGAAATTACAGGGGTGGAACGGCTGCGCCATTTGCGCCATTTTGCGCCAGACGCATTTGTCTGCGCCATCCTGCGCCATGTTGCGGAAACTGCGCCACAGCCAATACCTCGCGCCATTATGCACCAAATCGCAAAACGTGCGCCAAAAAAATTGTATTTTGTCTTGGTTTCGGTTTTTATCGACTCGATTGGCAACAATGAGCGCGTTTAGCTTGGTCGGCCTTGCAATCCTTTGTTCTGTTTATTCTCCCTGTGTATCCCGAGTCGGAAGCGCGCGAAAAAACTCGGGGGTCGGATTCCAAGCGCTACACCACCTGCGACTGGATTGTTATTCTTCAACCATAAGCGGTTAAGCAAGTCGGCCGAGGTGAGGTCGAGTCGTTAAGCGTCAGATTGCCTGAGGCTCTGCGGCCCGGGATCCGGACGTCAGCCAGTTGAAAACAAATGAGCAAAAGATTCCTTTTAGTACTTCATCGTTAGAAGTTGGAACCGCATTCCCGCAAGATAAATCGTGATTTGATAGAACTGAAACGCGGTCCGATCCGAAACCTTGCCGGCCAGCAGCTCTCACGCGAGCGGTAGATCTGCTCGGCGTACTTTAACCTTGCTCCTGCTTATCGCTTCGAATACGATAACTCCGTTAATCGTAGTCTGCTGCTTCGATATTGAGTTGCACAATAGGATAAACTCGAAATTTGTTGCCCTGTTCCTCCGCGCAACTGCACGTCCGTTGCTTACGCACGTCACGTGGTTCGCACATATAATTACTATGTCGAGCACGTGTGGGTTGTGCGATAAGCAGTGCTGGTTTGCATTTTGAGCAGCTGAAAGCCACTCAGAAAATATCAAGGACACTATCTTCAGAAACATATGGTACTTGCTTTTTGGTTCTCATTAAGGCTCACAAAGTTTCAAGTTTTCGCATCTGTTACACTGTTATCCCATCTACCTAGGTCCCTAACCACTCATGTTCATCTGTGCTGCTAAGCACAATTGAAATTGCTCCCGTGCTTGTCTAAGACACAAGCTGAAGTGCAATGAAAACTGATCTGAGCTGCTCCTAGCCTGCTCCAGAATGTAGTTTTAGCTGCTCCCAACCTGCTCCAAAACAGCTGTTTCAGCTGCTCCCGTGGCTGCTCCCAAGTACATTTCATGAGTTCCACTTCTGAATTATTTTAGTTTATAAATATTAAATTATAATATTTTCTCCAGTCACTATGACATTCGCCTTACAACACAAGCCCGATAACACTCGCCTTTTCTCCGGCATTGAAATTAGACGCCGAGAGACACCAATTCAAAGGGAAAATGAGCACCGATAAATAACCCTCGAATTCTAAGAAAAATAAATACCTATCGAAAACACGGAGCCCTGGTCATAATGAGCCGTGGACTTGGGTGCACCTAGCATATTGTTTCTCGTGTTAAGTAGGGCAAACAGCTGTACCGGTGACTCTGTCATTCCCGTTGTATCGGCGTGTTGCCTAGGTTGCTCGAAACGCAACCTGTGCATGAACTAGACATTGTGCGTTTATTGACACCCATCAGCGCAATCTAAGCGTAGTAGTAAAAGTGTACCCAAAAAGTCATCTTTTGAACCTTCGGCCTGAATATGAATGAAATTTATACTGTCAGTTGCGAGGCAGAATGCAGTGCAAAGTTTCATCTGTGTTAATGAATTGTGAAATAAATTAGTGTTTTTTATCAAGAACACACTGACTTTATTTAGGAAAACTATCGTTAGAAAACAAATGTAATAACCAGCATTTTGTTTTCGACTAGATATGCAGCAGAATGCCTGTAGAGGGCAGCTGTGAAACCAGTTTTCAAAAAGTAATTTATTTTATGCTAACATTATGCTGAAAAATCAAATAAATTTCTTGCCTTGTCAACAAAATCTTAAATTCTTTTATAAAAGACATCTATAAAGAAAAAAAAACACGGCCACAATTGCATTGCCCGTTCAATTCCATTCCAGTTAGGAAAAACAATGAGTGAGCATTTCCTTCTGTCCCATTACCGAATGAAAGTTTTCCTAAAGAGTAAAATTTATGCCAAAAAGTGAAATGAAGAACAACATGTTCAGAGTGCTTGAGCCTCTACCTTTTCCTTTGGCATCGGTGGACCGAAAATAATTTATATAGAAAAAACTATGCTGTGTAAACAAATGAAACTTTTTTGGAATACTCTCTAGATGTTGATGTATGTAAATGCGGCATTCTTCCAAAATCAACTTTTTCGCAGAAATACTTTTTTTCTGGAGTAGTGTCCCCCCTTAAAAGTGAAAAAAATATAAAAAGACAAAATGAGGAAATGATGACTTATTAAAAGGACACTGACAGGATATTTATGCTCGCCGAGGTTTTCAGTTGAACATGACATATGAGTGCTAAACTACCCAGAACAGAATTTGCGGCTTGAAATTCGGTTTCTTTCCGCCGAAAACTGCCGATCGAAAACTAACCGCTCACTCTATTCTCCGTGGTCACGGGCCGTTTTCCATGGTTTAGACAAAACCACCAAATTTAATCAAAGTCGTTGGTCATTGGAGGCACACACTCGGTATTAAAAAATACGTTGATTGAAAAAAAAGTTGCACAGAGAACCGAAAGCATTCTGTGCGTTCACTGCGTAATTCTCAAGATGGCGTCATTTCGCGTATCGTGGTACTCGCGGGGACGACGATAGCAGCGGACGATGTGCGTGGGACCTCTACTTCAGAACTGTCGTCGCAGTACCGGCGAACTCTGTCTGCCTTTCAAAAAGAAATTTGGGACCGATCCAAAAGAATTGGTATTCATCCCGTACGACACGCCCGACCTCCAAGCCGATTTGCACGAAGACGTCGCCGAGCTGTCGCCTCTTGCGTGGCTTAAGACATCACTCCGCGCAAACGTCAAGCACGAAGTGCGTACTTCGGGTTGAATTATGCACGCTTACGATTTCTTTACTAGGTGCGAATGTGGCCAATGCGTGGTGCTGCCCGACGTCGACCTGGGAGTACATTTGCTGGAGGAAAATCGGCAGCAAAGCTTTCCAACTTACAGTTCACCGGCTGCATTATTACTAACGAAAAAGTTCCCCAGTAGCTCAGTGGAAAGATGTCCGCTTCATTTCATACACGGCAGAACTGGGTTCAATCCCGAAGTAAGCGTACCGTCGTTTTTTTTCTTATTTTTTTTACATTTTGCGATATTTACATTATTTGTTTTTACAATCATGACTGAAAATAAAAAAATCTTGTGGACGAAACGTCGCGTAATTAAATCGTATGGCATTTCCTTTTTGACACCTGCGAACTCGATGTAATCACTTTGCACAAAATGCAAGGAGCATATAAATCGGGTAGCGTCCGCTTTCCAGGTGCCCGTAAATTTTCTACAGGAATTGCAGCCAGCCATTGGTCCCGATCCCGTTGATCTTTCGGAAACTTGTGCAGAGTCGCCGCACAATGCCACTTTCTCAGACGCAGGACATGTGAGGCAGCTCTTCACGCAACATGTTGGGGGTATTCTTTTTGGAGCCGATCGCGGAAATTCATTACGGGCACTCACTACTCATCTCCAACTCCTCAATGTACAAAACAACTCATCTTGTAGTACAAAGCAGCGAGCGGAAGAAACATAACTGCAAGGGAATCGCACAACAAACAGTTCCCGCCAAACATGGAGGGTCGGGAAGGTGATTCCTCTTGCATAAATCAGGCGACAAGCATTGTCCAAATAACTTCCGACCCGTATCACTCACCAGCATTCCATGTAAAATCATTGAACATGTCATTTACTCGCGTCTTGCAAACTTTTTAGAGTCCAATTCTTTTTTAATACAGCACAGCACGGATTTCGCAAAACGTTTATGCGAAAGTCAGCTTTTGTGTTTCACGCATGATACTTCATTCCATCCTTGATCGTGGATCTCTGGCGGACTGCATATTCCTCGATTTTTCAAAAGCATTCGATAAAGTAACACACAAACTACTTTTCCTCAAACTGAGTAAACTTAACTTAGACCCCAATGTACTTGCATGGTTGCACTCTTTCCTCAATAACCGGTCTCAGTTTGTAACAGCTAATAATACTAGTTCTCATCCTTCTCCAGTTGGCTCAGGTGTACCCCAAGGTTCTGTCCTGGGCCCTCTCCTATTCTCTTATTTATATTAATGACCTGCCCACTAATATATGTTCACCTGTGAGTCTTTTTGCCGATGACTGTGTGATTTATCGTGAAATTAACAGTGATTCTGGCGTCCATCTTCTCCAGTCTGATATTAACCGCGTCTCTGAGTGGTGTGACTTGTGGAACATGAAACTTAATATTAACAAATTCAAATATATGCGTGTTTCTCGTCGTGATTCAGAATGTCCCTCTTATCATTTAAATAACCGCTCTCTTGAAGCCGTATCATCGTATAAATATCTGGGCGTGCATGTGTCATCTAACCTGTCCTGGAAACTTCACGTCGACCATAAGCAGCAAATAACGCGAATCGCATGCTAGGCTATCTCCGCAGAAACTTTTATCTTGCACCCATTTCATTAAAATTGTTACTTTATAAAACATTAGTTCTGCACTAAATTGGAATATGCAGCCTCCGTTTGGGATCCAGGGTCAGGAATCTCTTATTTCAGAATTAGAATCAGTTGATAACCGAGCATCTCGTTTTATACTTTCCAACTACCATCGTAACATCTAGTGTGACTGCAATGAAATCATGCTTATCATTACCTTTCCTTTCGCAGCAGTAGAAAATCGTTTCGTCTATGTTTGTTTCATAAGACTTTATCATAACAACTCGATTCTGAAAGAAAGGCTTCTAACAGCACCTCATTATGTTCCAGCACGCATCGATCACCATTACAAAGTTGGCATTCCATCTAGTCGCACGAAACATTTTCATGACTCTTTTATTCCTAGCACCTCAACTAATGTGGAATCACCTTCCCGGAGCTATCGCCGAAATCCCTGATTGCACGCGTTTTAGAACAGCCATAGCTAATATTTTCTTATAAAGAGCCCTAACAACTGTATAATATTTTTTTTTGCTCTATATTGTTTGCTTCTTGTGTCCTTTGTACCCCACTCCCCTCTGTAATGCCTCTCTGGCCCTGAGGGTAAATAAATAAATAAAAATGTGAATAAATAAAATCTGATGCGCAAAAAAAAAAATGGGAGGTGAAAAAGAAAAAGCGCACGGTCGGGTGCAGTTAGCGTGACTTCCGCCATTCACTCTCTCCGCTCCACTTCTCCAACCTCCGTGCGCGGGTTTCAGTTTCGGTTTCGAGCAGTTGCGTTTTTCGGCTTTAATAAAAAGATACGTGACTCTGTTGCAAAATATTAGTGGAATAGTCTTCCGAGACCATAATAAATCTCCTGGCAAGAAATTAAAAAATATTTGTGGGGGGGGGGGGGTCTTTTTAAGCGCCTCGGAGAAGGCATTCGACTCCCAGTGCTACGGAAACCGGCATTGACGTGGGACATGCCAACGCGGATGCGCGAGGCGCTCTTTCGGGCACTCCGCCCAGGTGACGTCGACCGGCAGTGATGCCAGAATCGGTGGTCAGCATTTGCACATTAGGGTGCACGCCCCCATTGCAAACATCAAAGGACTCTAGGCGAAGAAAGAAGAAAAAGCTTTCAGCCTTTCCACTTTGGTGAAGAAGGAAGAGCAGCGGAGCATGTAGCTTCTGTTCTCGCTGGTGGCTTTCAAGGCGAGCTATCTGCTCTTCTTTCGCAAGGGCATCTGAAACGCTCGACGCAGTGGAACTTTCGGCGATAGCGGCCTTGCGGCGGTTAAGGAACTATTCGCGCTGCTGCGCACATCGTCGCTCGTTCCGCTCCTACGCTTCTTCCTCCAAATGGAAGTAACTCGTACACGGCTCTGCGCCGAGAGCCAGAGTATCGCGTTCCTTTTCCTTTCGCCGCCATCTCCGTATTGGCGGAGGAGTGGTCACGTGGGCAGAACTGGAGCCGACCTTCGTGCGGGAAAGCGGCCTTCCAGAGCGCCGAGTTTCGGGGGAACATATTTTCCGCTTTGCGTTCGAAAAATATAGATCCTAGACTAAAATTGAACGAGCCGAAGGCTTCCTAAGTCATTGAACATTATGTGCGTCAACTGGGTACAGTACAATCCTGTTTTTTATAACGCGAGCGATGTTTTAGGACATCCGTTTCCAAGGTATGTGAAGCAGACGACACGGACGACGATCGCGTTGCTCGCGTCTGCGGCTCTCGCGGAGTGATACGCGATACGCGACCGGCACATCCGGCCATCTTGGCGAGTCGGCGAGCTCTCGTTCGAAAGCGAGGGGACGGCGTTTTCGTTAGCCGCTGCGTCATTTACCGCAATGAATTTTGCATGCGCGTAAAAGAGCCCCGTGAAAATGACAGGCTGCAGTGTTACGAAGTGCACGAATCGAGCGGACAGCGACAAGAGCTTGTACCGGATTCCGACGGCGAGACACTCGAATTCGCGAAATGGCGAAAACTTTGGATAAAAAAGAAAAAAAAAGTTGTGCACAATTTTAGCATGAAAGTGCGGGTGCTCGACTTTCCTCAGATTCGCATATAATTGGGACGCACGACGGTAAAGCACTGCTCAGTCTACATAAAACCAAATAAACTGTCTGCTAAAAAAAAAAAAAAGTCACAGGTTGAGCAGCGGCAGCCGCTCTTCGATTAAACACAAGGGGAAAATAAGCAGGCCTGCGTTCTTTTGCGTCTTGCGATCGCTCGAGGGGAAAGGTCCTCCAAAAGTTGGGCAGACAGCGGGCTCACGATGCTATATGCGTCCCGGCAACCACGACTTGACGACTTCACTTCACACGCGACCCGCGGGACCCGCGGGTGCGATTCCTGCGATCGAGAGGGAAACAGGAAACGACGGGACAACGATCACGGCGCATGCACGGCCTCGTCGTCGCACGCCGCACTATTTTCCTTCCGCAGCGCGCCGCAGCACGCCACAGCACGCCGCCTCGCGTCTGCGCCTTCGTGTCCCCTGCAAAAACCGACCGTGGCTTCCCGCAGTGCTTGGCTCCAGAATGGCACCATTGCGGTACTCTGCTCCGCAAGCGGAGCATATACAGTTACTCTACCTCCGCTACGCGTTGCCGCCATCTGGCGAGCGACGGCAGAAACCTGTTGTCTGGTTGCCGAGGCTGAAAAGGTTGGCGATCTATGAGGGACGGCGGCAAAGCAGACAACCGAGCAAACGCAACTCCCTGAACAGCTACCGCCATCTATGAGCAACGGCGACGGCCAGTATTGTGTTGACCACGCATGTTGACATTTGTTTGGTATCGGACATGACCCTGGGGGAAACTAGCCCTTAAAAAGCCTCTGCCGCGCCCCAAATTTTTTTTTCATGCTAGGCGTTGAAATTGCATATCAGGACATCACCAAAAAATATTTCAATATAGAGTTGCGTAGTTTTTTTATAAAAAATAGAAATACGAGGCCCAATTCAAAGTTCCCGCCGTGCACTGTGACGTAACAGTGTACCGCAAGGTGTCGGGGCGGTCAGAAGGGAGGCATCGACCTACGTCACTAAAAGTGGGTTCACCGGAAGTCACGTGAGTTTCACTCCTCGTGCTCTCCGCGACCGTGCCTAAGATTTTTTTTATTCTGCTCTTTGTACGAGCGATTGTAGAAAACGAAGTTTCAGTTCCACTAGCTCTTTATCGCTGCACCGTTGGTTCGTTTGCGTGCTGTAAAATTTGAGGACGAAGAGTCAGTGGGTCGACGTGATGGAGGTCAATGATGAAAGCGTTGCGAGTACAAGCCAGTGTACGAGTGCATGCCGTCAGTCCGATGATACAGGGCTATACTGGGCGCAAAACAAGCTATCAAGTTTTGAAAAAAAAAACATTTAGAACGCTCGCAGAAATTTGGATTGCTAGCATACGACACGCCCGATCGCATTGCTGAAGGTTCAGACACCCAGGTCGTTGAATCATCGGATACTCTCCAGGCTAAAGATGCCTGCCGTCTAAAGAATATGAACTGGTTTGTGTACCAAGTACAAGTAAACGTCGAGCACAAAGTACGTATTTTGTCTAGAACATGAGTAGAACTTGTTTACTAGGTGCACATGCGGCCGATGTATGTCTCTCGGAAATGCATGCAGTGTGATCTCTTCTTCAGTTGCTGAAATACCGGGACAGTCCCTCACACAGCACCTTCTAGGCATTGTAGTTAATCACGTCAATTCACTGACTCCGCTTCTTCTACCTTTACAGCAACATTAAGCGATGAAAAGCAAATAAAAGAAACCTTGTCTGCTTGGATCGCTCGTGAAGGTGCAAAGAATAACAAAAATATTTTTAAAAAAATATTACACGCGTTCGCGGTAAGCACGAGGAGCGATACAACTCACGTGACTTCCGGCGATGCCTCCCTTCTGACCGCCCCGACACCTTGCGGTACACTGTTACGTCACAGTGCACGGCGGGAACTTTGAATTGGGCCTCGTATTTCTATTTTTTATAAAAAAACTACGCAACTCTATAGTGAAATATATTTTTTTGTGATGTCCTGATATGCCATTTCAACGCCTAGCATGAAAAAAAAAGATTTTTTTTTGGCGTGTCAGAGGCCTTTTAAAAGACTCCTCTGTAAAAAAAAAAAACCGAGGGAGGGTTTTTTGGAGGGGGCTTCTTTAGCACTGCCACCGGACGGCACGTGACTGCCCGGAAATTAATAATAATATTAATAGTAGCACTAGTTGTAGTAGTAGTAGTAGCAGTAATCTTTATTAATGAAAATCAACAATACAAAATGTCAGGTCTGCCAAAGCTAGAGTAAGGCTTGCTTGTGTGGCGCGACCTGGCAGTGAAAGCATTCTTCGCAATAACAAATCCGAGACAAAGGTAGCGAACTGCGATGTTAAAGGGACACTGCAACAAAATCCTCGCACCTCTTTTATTTTCTAAATGTCAACCACGTCATGGCCACACCACAGAGACACGAATTCTTTTGTTCGAAAAGACACCAGAACATCGTTTAATACGAACAAACCAATTGCCAGATTGCACCTGGTGGACGTTCCCGAACGCCGCTACGTCAAACTTCCCACAACAGCAGCGCCACCGGCGCCACTCCGCAGAAGTACGGCACCAAACTCCGAGCGCGCATAGTGCTGTCAAACTCGGCCGAACTCCGGTTACCCTATCTCTCCCGCGCCTATTCAACCCTGCGGAGAGTAGGGAGAAGAGAGTTTGACGCGGAGGTGAGCCACTTTTTTGCCTCCGCTGGCATTGCCAAAACAGCTGTCGGATATCTCGACCGGCCAGGTTGCGGTGCATTGACGCCACCAAGTGTGGCGGAGTCATTCAACCATGCTCGCCTCGCCGTAGCTCTTGCCCACGAAGTTAAATGCGGCATCACAAGCGCTCCGGGGGCGCTGGATCTCCCGAGACGCATTGCGCTCTTAGATGGCCGCTCTTTGAGTGCTCGCTGAATCGACCGTCCGGAACGAAAAATATGCGTAGAGCAAGTTCATCTGCTTCTTGCACACGGGTTGCGATGATGTAAGAACGCCGAACTCTTATTGACTGATTGAACAAATTAGTGGGTTGACCTCAAGGTGTCTAGCTTTGAGTCTACCCACTATTCTTCTCAACCGGAGCCGTTCGGAGTTAGGCGTTGTCCTGACGTGACCGCAACTCCTCCGCAAGAAGCAGATGAACTTTCCCTACGCATAGCCACCAGGTCAAAATGCAAACGTACATTGATATTGGCGGGTTTCGTTGATCATGTTTACTTATTTCTGAGCGTGAGAGCTCAATTCATATTTCAGTAGCCCACCCTTTAAAGGGACACTGACAGGGTATTTACCCTCGCTGAGGTTTTCGGTTGTACGTGACACATGAGAGCCCAACTACCCAAAACACAATTTGTGGCTCGAAATTCGTTTTTTTTTGCCCGAAAACCGCCGATCGAGAAGTGGCCGGTTTGAGTCGCGCTCACTCTCTTTCCCGCGGTCACAGTCCGTTTTCTAAGGTTTCGACGCGGCCACCAAATTTAATCAAAGTCGTAGTTCATTAAAGGCACACAGTCAATATTTAAAAAGAAATAACATGAAACCCGTTTTTTGTGGTGTTACGTTTCCGGGAAGCCCACCGAGACGGAGACTGTAGTTGGTCTGACTGCGTTTTATTGCATCTCGGCAGCAGGACGAAGAAAGCCACACGCTGCCAGGCGCAGCCGCTTTTGTCGGTTCCAACACGGTAACATGCGCGCTGACGCGGCAGGTTGACGGCGACGCCCTGCTAGTGTCGATAAGCGAGGCCAACAAAACAAGAACATAACAGTGGCTTCCAAAAAGTTGCAAATACGTTGATTGAAAAAAGGTAGCACAGACAACCGGAAGCATTCTGTGCGTTCACTGCGCGATTTTCAACATGGCGTCGTTTGGCATATCGTGGGACTAGCGGATGGCAGCGGGCGACGGGCGTTGACCTCTGCTTCAGAACTGTCGTTCACGGTGCCGGCGAATTCTGTCTTCCTTCGAAAGAGAAATTTTGGACTGATCAAAAGAACTGATATTCATCCCGTACGACAAGCCCAACCAGCAAGCCGATTGCTCGAAGACGTCGCCGAGCCGTCGTCCCTTCCCGTGGCTGAAGACATCGCTCGCTCAAATGTCAAGCACGAAGTGCGTACTTAGAGTTGAATACACACGCGTACGGTTTCTTTAACGAGGTGCGAATGTGGCCTGTGTGTGTGTGCCGTCTCCGGACTTCAAGCCGGAGTGCATGTATTGAAGGCAGACGGTATTAAGCTAATCCGTTACAAGTAACGAAATTACTTGTAATCCCTTACATTTATCAGTAATTTAGTAACGGAATAATTACATATTTTCTAGAGTAATTTTAAAGTAATTCCCTTACATTTTTTACGTAACGGATTCCTTGTAATCCGTTACATTTTTTTTTCAGGAACCCCCCCCCCCCCTTTTTTTAAAGAAAGGGTTGTTTTTATTTTGGTAAATTCGAGGCGCAGTGACACTGTCACGCGAATTGACCAGCGCAAAGGGAGGCTTGGCACTCTTTAGTTCCGCAAAGCCTTTTTTTGCAACACCAAGCCCCTGAATCTATTTTTTGTAGACCCTAACAACAATGTCGAAGAATCCAAATAAGCATTTTTACACACAAAAAAAAGGAGGGGGGGGGGGGGCAAGTTATATCCGCTTTTTTTGTCCCTTTGTCTTTTTCTTTGCGATCGAAACGGGGAGATGAGGACACCAGGTGATTGTGTGCCTCTTTGAGAAGCTCGAGACGGTAAGTGAACAGACAAGAATTAACAAAGTCCTTCTCGGTTATAGTGACTACGGCCATTTCCATAATGTCACAACACGAGACAACGCTCCGTCTACCCTAAAATCCACTAAAAAGGATGTGATAATATGTGAAGGTGTTATGCTACACGCATGCTCGTTCGTTGTTGCACACTTATCTTCTCTTAGAAAACAGGATGCATTTTTTTCTGTGTCTTTCACCTTACTTGACCCTGTTTTAATAGCTACTTACTTTTTTGTGGTCGAACTTCTAGGGTTGGCCCACTTTATTTAGGAATCTGCATCTCAGTCACCCTTTTTGTGAGTCAGCTTTTTGCGAGCACTCTCAAGCAGATATTTTTACAAATAAAACATAATGGTGGCTGACGTAGACTCGATATTCTGGGCTTGAGGAGAGAGCGAATCACGTGAGTGGGGCCATGGTGGGGCTTAGCTCTCTGCCGTTCGCTGCCCGTGGCATCAGCGGACATCTATCTGGAGAACACCGGAGTAAACTGCAGTCGATTCGTGCTCCTGTGCGTTTTTGAACGGCACCAAGAAAGGTACACACGGCAAACGTGCGTTTACATTTTCTTGTTTTAACCGATGTTTGAATTAAATGTTGTTGAGTGTCCTGGTTTTTTTTTATTTCTTATATTTATATACTGGAAACTTTTTATTTTTATTCACCAACGTCTCAACCGAGGCTCGACCTGTTCAGAACCAAAGGAAGAAGAATATCGAGCCAAGCCTTATTTATTATTTAATTATCACATTATTGTTACAATTATGTTTTGCTATTGTCTGGCAACATATGCCGGTATAGTAAGATGGACATAAATCAATTCTTATTCTAGTTTTGGCTAGATGTATGATGACTTCCACAGCTTCGCGATTTCGACAATGGAGAATTTTAGTAGATCGGTCCGATGACTCCGATAACGATACCCGATACTCCTCCGCCGCCTTTCCGCATGCGTCATATTGTTATCGGGGGTATCAGAGGTATCGCAAGGATCTACTAAAACTCTCGAATATCAGGCAACGGCTGCAACGAGGAAGCTTTGCTCTATCTTCAAGGTAAATAGTGCTTCCATTGCTTCGCTGAAGAAGCTTAAAGGGTGCACTGACACCCCAAAGGTCGTATTTTTTTATTGTCTAAAACGACGCAAGTTGTAGTCATAAACACGCAAAAAACCGCATCGCGAAAAAAATTTTCTGCGCGCGCGCGCGCCTTTTTATTTTTGGCGTTTAAATCTCCCGCCGCTACCTCCTTGCTTCTTATGATCGATGACGTCAAAAATCAGGAAATTTAGAAGCTTTGTAGGCGACATTTCTATAACATTTAATAATGGCAATCGTAAAACATGTTTTTTAACGCAATTGCGAACGCACTACGGCCCTTCTTTTTGAAATACCAAAAATCAGAGTTCGGTGAGATGTCCCTTCCTAGATTTGTGTCCTCTCTTTGGCGGCGCTCGAGCAGATCGGCGTGTCGGCGAAGAAACCGGTTTTTTCCCGCGCCGGCTCCCTTCTATCCCGCCAGCTCGCCTCCTCCTCGCATCGGGTCAGCGGAGGTCCGAGAGAAAGTCGAGTCGCAGGAGACCGCAAAATTTGACTGACTGCACTGCCGGGGACCGCGCGGAACTTCAAATTCAGCATTTGGAAATTGTTTTTTTAATTCACAAATACTGAATTCCCAAGTTTCGAATTTTGAGGGTAATGTCCCGGCACCGTTTTCAATCGTTTCCGGATAATAAAAAAATATGATTTTGATGTGTCAGTGCTCCCTTAATGCAGAGCATAAAACAGTCGTGAGGCACAATATGCTACTCCCATCCAGTGCCTCAGTTCAAAGGGTGTTCAAGCGTAGCAGTCGACATCTTCAGTAAAGACTAACGCAAATTGTCTGACGAGACTTTCGAGAATCAGTTGTTGCTCAAAATACTCAAGGTCATTAAATGCAACAGGCTGCAACAATAACAACTTGAACAACCCTCTTCCCTTTGTTTCTTAATTGAAGGCAATATTGTTGAAAGTAACGCCACGAAGTAACGGATTACTTTTTGGGGTAACGGTCAGTTACTTTTATGGGAGGGTAATTGTAATTGTAATAAATTACAATTTAGCCTTGAGTAATTGTAAATGAATCTTACTATTTTTCAGTAACGTACAAGTCTGATTGAGCGAAATCGGCAGCGAACTTCCGACATACAGTCTACCGGCTCCATTACTACGCATGCAAGAGTTCCTTCAGTAGCTTACACGCAACGGGCACGGGTTCGACTCCTGTGTGGGTGTACCATTTTTATTTTTTTGTCACATTTTGCGATGTTTTATTTCTTTTTTAACAATTATCACCGAAAAAAAACAATTGTTGTGGACGATATGTCGCTGAACTAAATGGTATGGGATTTCATTTTTGACACCTGCGAACTCAATGTAGCCACTTTCCACAAAAAGTGAGGTGCATATCAATCGGGTAGCGTCCGCTTTCCGAGCTTCGCGTAACTGTTCTGCAGGAATTGCAGCCAGCCATTGATCTCGACCCGTTGATCTTTCGGAAACGTGTGCACTCTGCCGCACAATGCTACTTTCAGATGCAAGGCATGTGAGGCAGCTCTTCACGCAACATCTTGGGAGTATTCTTTTCGGAGCCGATCACGTGAATTCACCACAGGCACTCACAGACTCACTACTGATTGCCAACACTTATATGTACAAAACAACTCATCTTGAAGTACAGAACAGCGAGTGGAACAAACGTAACTGCAAAGGAATCGCACGGCAAACGGGTCCCGGGAACTCATTTCGTCTGCTACGTGCAAAGAAAAAAAGAAAAAAAAAAACCTGCACGGTTGGGTGTGGTTACGTGACTTCCGCCACTCACTCTATCCTCTCCACTTCCTCGTGCAGTGCGGGAGTTTCGGTTTCGGTTTCGAGCAGTTGCGTTTTTTTGGCTTGATTAAAAAAATACGTGACTCTGTAGCAAAATAATAATTGGGTAGTATTCCGACACCCATAATAAATTACCTGACAAAAAAGAAGAAAAAATTTGGGGTGTGTCATGTGTTTCTTTAACGGCCATAGTCACATGGGACTTATTAAAATCTTGTGTGCTTTCTTTAAATCTATAAAAAATAGACACACAAAGCCTACCTTAATGGCAACCACACAATAACATGTTTCTCATCATGCCCTACAACTTTTTGTATTGGATGCTTTGCACACAAATTAGTATTTTAAAAGTTATAGAATTAATCTGCATTAATTAGCCAGTTTGGCGCATCGAAATCTCGACTCGCTCGATAGGAGGTGAGCAGTACTGCATCGGCTCAACACGCGTAGCGTGCGCCGGCTTTATCTAAGTCTTGGTACAAGTTAGCTGAAACACCCTGTAGTGTATAGGTTATGCGCTGGCGTCTTGGAATAACGTGTGAGGAGATATAAAAAGGCAAGGGGACAAATTACGGTCTAAGCTCGTTAGAACATTGTCTCTTTAAAGGGGACCTGCAATCATATTTAAGCGTCTACCTTTTTTGCGGTTTCCACGTCTCTGGGGTTCGGGGAGCCAGCGGGCACGGAGAGAGTAACTCATACTCTGTTTCATACTTAGCGTGCAACGCTGTCAGGCACTGGCGCGAGCGTGGGTTTGATCTCGCTTGATCATTTGCAGCGTTCTCGCGCATACACAACCATAGATGAAGCGTTGCGCTCGCGCCAGTAGCTTTACAGCGTTGCATGCTAAGTATGAAACAGAGAATAAATATCAGTGCATCATATTTTAACCGGACGACGCAGAAACCTCCTCCACCGACGGGGCGACCCGCGGTACCGAAAGCGCGCGTATATGTGACGTCTTTAGGTCCTGGGCTTACTACTGGTCAGAGCCGCTAAAAGCTTCTTTTTAGTCAAAATACAAAATAGAAGTGGCGCGAACCGTTTCAATTATTTATAAAAGTAGTGTTTGTTCAGTATTATAGATCAGAAAAGAAACAAATGCAGTTTATAAAGTACGGAAACAAGAAATGATCCGTCGACATACCCGCCACCAAGCGGTGGAAAAGGCGGCGCATACTAGAAAGGAGTAGTGGGATCAGGCGCCGACACGGAAAGGTCCCGGACGTACGCGGCGGCGCTGCGGCCGTAGGGACCGAAGGATCCGACCGGCTCTGAGCGTTCCCAAGGCCTTCGGTGAGCAGCTTTGTCTTGCGGTTTGGCCGTTTCGCGGTATGGCAGCGCGAAGTGGCTCCCATTCTGAACTGATCTTTACCCCGTGTTTGCTCTCGTTTGTGGCCAATGAAGTGTCATGCCGAATTAGTGTTTAATCGCGCAGCAAATGCAATGATAGCCGCTCTGGATGCCCGCTGCATACAGCCTATCCAGGACATGCTTTAGTGGCGCCCTCTCGCGCCGTCGACACGGAGTGCGGCAGCCGTGAGCGCTCGCTGCAGCTCATTACCCCTCGTCTAGTTCACGGCCACTCAAGCAACCAAGGACGTCACGAAGAAGGTTATTTTTGCTTGTTTTTGTAATTTTAATTCGCGTATAACTTTTAAAATAAAGCGAAATTCTGAGAAAAGAAAAGTTCCATTAAGTTACTACGTTCAGTCCGCTCAAGTTCGGTCAAATCAAAACCAGTAAAAAGTCCTTGCAGAGGCCCCTTCCATTTCGTTTTTCTATTTATTATATGGATATGGCTAATTGGTTGATGGTTACTCGGCCAGGCTTTGAAATACTTAAGTACAAGCAAACTCGAATCTTTCACTGTGTTTTGAGGGGTAGCAATCATTTTAATTTCCTGAAGAACATTTCCAACTTTGATGGTGTTGGTTGAAGTAATAAAATAAAGAGAAAACCTGCCACTTTGTTTTATCGCAATGACATGTGTCATTGGTGCTTTGCTTCACACTGGTTCAGAAGTATCAAAACTGTCAGAAGCATTAGAATAGAATAGAATAGAATAGTTTTATTTCCAATACATACATTTTCAAAAAATACAATGATGAGCCGGTGTAAGCCTCAAGGGCTTGTGTACCTGGCTCGGCGCAGTAGGTGACAAATTCAGTATGTGTAACATCAGTATAAAATGCTCATTCACCATCGAAATAACTTATTCAACAAAAAGAAAACGATTTTAAGCAGGGACCAAGAAAAAGAAGAGCGAAAGACGGCATCACACTGCAGAACAATACGCACTGTCATGAGAAAAAACACAACACACACACAGGGAAAGGAGTAACCACCTCTAGCAATCTAAGTTCACTGGTCTAAATTCCGTAGTGCTTTTTTAGTTTTTGTCATGATGTGGCAGCAAATAGGGATTCTGGCATGCTGTTGAATATATGAGGCACATAATAAATACGCGACCGTTCTCCATATTTAGTTCGAATTCGCGGCATGTTAAACCGAAGACGATTACTCATTGGTCGGCCTGGAGCGTACGGGAGTTATAAAATTTGAGGCTACCAGCAAGTGTTGCAGTATTAGGCAGTCTTCTGAATAACCCCAAAAAAGAGCCACGGTAAGTTTAATTCTTTAAATATACAGGGGCTTGAGACTTCGGCCCGGTCAAACGCAATACTCTTTTTAGGATACCCTTCAATAAAGAATCAACTCTATCTCGCCAAAATAAAGAACACCCTGCAAAGAGGAAGTGGTGCCGTATCGAATGTAACTATATGCCAAAGCATGCGTGATCATCTTCCGGACGGAAAAAGGCATGAACATTTTGAACGCTGTAAAGACAGACTGCTTATTGCAAGGCTTCTTGGAAGGATGACGGTAGCGGTGACTCGGACGTCGTCGGGAGTGGTGTGATTGACGCCGTCGCTACGGAAGTTGACGACAAAAAGGGATCGAGCTACGAATCGCACGTGAGGGGTAGATCGAACACTAAACAACTTCAGGAAATGGCATAAGTCTGCGCTGCCCTTCAAAAAGTTCAAAGCAAGCAGGATTAGGACAGAAGTAAAGAAACAGAAAACGGGATGTCATCAATGCTACGAGTCTCCAATTTCAGTCACTCCTTGCCTCCCGCGTACCTTTCGAGGAAAGCAGTGCGTCTCTCAGGCATTTCTGACCTCACAGGCTCGGGGCGAACCGCCCTCTCTCAAGTAATCAATAATATGCGTCAAAATCGGTGAGTTGGACTTGGCTGGTCGCTAGTCCAACAGCTTGCAACGGAGTTCTTGCAGCAGACGACAAGCGTGCGCCGGTCGTCTGCTTTCGCAGTATGTGTAATTGGGGTGAAAAAAACGCACGGGCGTAATGCCGCGCAGTGAATGTGCGACAGCTGGCTTTTGACAATCCAGATGTCGAAAAATTGGTTAAAGTAAAAGCAGATAGTAAATAAAAACGTTCCTTACGCGCTACGGGACAACGTTCGCAGTGTGCCGCCTAACGCAAGCAAAAAAAGCAGCAGTGCGATGGATGAGCAGAAAAGAGGAGAGCTAAAGAGTCACCATTACTCAATAGTGGTTGCTATGGGTACCCCGGTAGACGTAGTCGTACTTGGGGTGCAAACGTGCACACACACAACGTGCACATACAGAATAATCTGCCTAACGGAAACGTATTGCTGACGGTAATTATAGTGGTAGCTTTCTCCACGCCAATGTTTAGGCGCGACCGTGACTACAATTTTACTGGCCAAAGAAAGGTGAGGCCCAGTGTCTTGACTGCAGTAGATAAAGTTTAAATGTCCGCAGAAGGGGCGATTTGGAAGCGTATTCAGAATGTGTATGGCTAGAAATTATGACAAATGATGGATTAAATTACCTGATTGATAATTACAACTCCCCCCCCCATCTGATCAAAATGTTTTTACGAACATAATAATTTTTCGGAAATACAGGATATGTCTAACTTCAATGTACATATTCATGGTGATTTTAACTTACCGCTTGACTGGGAGACTGGTATGTTAAAGAACAACACGAGCACGAAAGTAAAAATATTAATTGTCTGCTAGACTTTGTGAAGACTTAAAGGAATAGAATGGCATTGCGCCAACTGTTTCAGTAAATACCTGACTACTGAAGCATGTCAAAATTGAGTTATTTTGTAATCGCAGTTGAACCACTTCGCGCGTGGACGACTAAATACAAGCCGTTTTGTGGTAATCGTTTCATCTCCTGCTAAAAGGGCAGATTTTTTATGAGCTGTCGTGGCTTGTTATCTTCAAGGGCGATTATTACAGTCTGTACCCGTTATCTTAAACAGTTTGATCGAGCATTGTTCTAGGAGATATTACGTGTGTTGAAAACACAAATTAACATTAACGGAAACACTAGCAAGCTTTAGATACGGTATACCCCGAAAAATTTCTGAAAAAACTAAGTATCTACCGTCGTTTTCGAAGTCACTCAGGCAATGCCTAAGAAGAAAGCTGCATTATCATCGTCTTTTCAAAAGACAAGACTGCAAATGTATGAAATGTTTAGCCAATCTCGAGGCTATAAACCAGCCTATAAGAAAGAGAAAACAAAAAGCAGGAAAATGCTGATGAGCAAGCGCTTCTTAAGCCACCGAACGACCTTGGAAGTCTAAAAAAGAGAAATAAAGCAGTACCTTCCTCTACTCCAGGTATCTATAGATGATAATGGCTATTGTTCGGAATCAACTTTAGTGTGAAAATGCGCTTGCGAAGCATTTTAGTGCTTGTTGTTTTCTCTGCTGCTGATACTTTGACAGTCCGGACATCAGAGGCGGTGCGACTTTTTTACGTCTTGCAACCTGATAACTGAGTGCGAAGTCATGGAGGTTGTTCAAGAAGGCTAAAGCCAGTGCCTGGGTATATTGGGATCCTGAGTTTTATAGTAGAAAGGAAACGATTTGTCCCATTTTATCACATTTTAGATGCGGAGCATCTTCGTTCGGGTCTATGTCCCGCGGCGTCGTAGTCCGTACCCACACTACGCACGCGCAACTCTCCTCCTTCCTCTCTCCAACAGCGTGCGCGCTGCTTCTCCGCTCTCTCTCTCATTACGCAGTGTGCACTGCGCGTGCGTTCGATTGTACTCACACCGCGCGCGCACGCGCAAATTCTCCTCCTCTAGTCTCCTCTCCTTCAACGTGTGAAAAAATAAACGGCGAGCGGCGAGCGTTCCAAGTTTCTCTGCCGCGAGCCGCGACGAAGGCTCGCTGAAGGGGGTACGGCACGCTAGGCAGTCGGTGGCGCCATCTCTCGACGTCAGCACGCAACCGACTCTTTCCTCGGAACCAACACGATGCTCCGCATCACCCCATGGTTCCCCTCGGGAAGATGGTGTACTTTTTTAATTCATTCTGGAATCGGGTGTATTCGACGATGTGGAAAGAGTTCTCGAGAGTTCCAGTGTTTAAGGCTGCGGGTCCCACGGCGGCTATGACATACGACGCTTCTGCGCGTTTGAAATGCGGACAGGTGAAGTTCGCTACAAACAGGTTATGGTATCATTCTGTAGCAGCGCCATTATTTTCTGATGTATGGATTTATTTTTCTTCTAAATGCAAAAGTACCAGCGGGGTAACGCGAATATTGGCCTTTTCGGCAAAACATGGTTTCGTAATACAGGTGCAGGGTCTATTTATTGAAGCAATTTCTTTCTAAGTCTTTAGAATGTTATAGAAAAAGAGTGCGTTCATTGTCACTTGAGAAGCCCTTTTTTAGTTTTTTAGTTTATTTTGACAGATATTTAATTTAGTAACATCACTTCTGCAAGGGTCATCTTAGTCGCGAATTTTTCAGTACCTACCCGGTCATTTTATTTGAAACTTTTTGCATGTGTTTGGCAATTACAGTCGAAAGAGCTACGCTAAATTTCATTGTAATATGACCTCAAATTTTTTTCGAATGTTTGATGAAAATTCGGACAAAAACAGTCAAATTTTGGGAAACTTCACTTGCAGTACAGTGGCAAGGCTCTTTAGGGATGGGCATAGTTGAATAAAATTGTGGTGGCCTGCAAAGAAGAACATATTCTGCTTGCATACCAGAGTGTACCCTTTTCTAAATGTAGCCACACCGTCTCAATCTCAAACTACAGCACAATGGCCTGACATACATGTGTAGTGCAGCAGTACGATGAGCAGGCTTTGTATTTTCAAAAACCCAATGAAGCTATCCGGGTGGTAAAAATAAAGAACCGCCCATGGCCTCTTCCTTTCGTTCTGGACATGTCAACATTTGTTCTTGAGATGCGAATTCTTTATTTAGACGTAGTGCACCACCAAGGCGTATAGCTGTTTGTGTGGCACTGAGAGTCAAAACAAATAAATATCGCAAAGCAGGAAAAAGAAAAAAAGGCATAGATTGCTAAGATCGTGTATTTCAGTCCGCTGATGATTTTAGAACCGGTTTTGCCATTTTGTGATTTTGGCTTTATTTTTCATTCTCACCCTGGGGACGTCGCATAATCCAAGAGCGACGTGAACACAATTTATTTGATTTATTTCAGCATCTCCTCAAGCTTCCCAGCGTTCCTGGTTCCCCGCGCCAGCGCGTGCCTCTTGTCAGTGCGACGTATGCATGACGTCAAGGGTCCTGCGCAAGCGACGCAGACAACGGCGCAGCCAACACGGCTTCTTTTTTTCTTCCTTTTTGGCGAGAAATTGTCTGTTACGTTCGTGTACTTCGCCCACGTGAGCCTGTTGAACACTGCTACACTATAGTTTTAGACATATATCATGAATGGTGTGCTGTGAGTCGGCTCGTTATGCGGACAGTACTGCTGAATCTTAAAGTCGGTGCCGTAGCGCGCACAGCTGCTGGTTTGAATTTGCCGTAGCGAGACACCGCGCAGCCAGGTAAGAAGCCGGTATCGAAGAAGCGCTGGCATCATTCGTAGTTTTCTCTACGGCAAGACTAAAGAGCCAGGAGAACTGCTGTTGGCACGCAGCGTGCTAAAGCATGAATGACGCTGCGCTATTTGTATACCAGATATGATGGTGCTGCCTGAATCGCATAGTCCAGACGCGCAGAGTAATTCCTAACTTCGGTTGACGTGGCTTCCTTCCAATGTGAAGGTTATGAATGACACAGCGCTGGCCTGAACCAGATTCGTACACCCCAAAATAATCTCCTGAACTTTGAGAGCCAATCAGCAAATGGAGCATATCGACTACGAAGCTAACTCAGTGATTGGCGCAACAGGTCATGTGGGTCCTTTTCTGCGGTACTCCGCCATCTTACAGAGCGGCGAGGCATCGACGAGCACATTGCGGGAGACAGCACTTCAACTGGATGAATTTGCGGGAACATAGACCCGTACGTCCGCAATAAACCCGAAATGGCGCCGGAGCGTCCGTGGCAGCCGGATGCGACTACAGCGACCTCGTTGTCCGACATGTGCAGATCAGTGGCATATCTTGGCAACCTGACGTCGCCTGGCGCACCTCGCCTCATTGACACCAACACCGGCGGAGCCGGGAGCGCTCGCACTCGCCGCCTGGTGCCCAGGGTTTCGAGAATTCGGGAGATGTGAACGAGCTGGCCCACCTGGAACGACCGCCTGGCAGCGCACATCGACGGCGTGCGTCACCTAGAGTCCGAAAAAAAAACAAAGCGAGCTGAATAAACAGATAGGGACAAGCTTGCGGGAGGCCCGCGCACCCGGGAAGTCGCCAGCGTGAAAACTCAGCACAACCGTGAACTTGCCAGTGCTGCACGCCGCACCGTCGACCTGACCGCAAACGAGAAGGCCAAACTGCAGCTCGACGCCAAGCAGTGGCAGACAGAGGCCGAGATCCCCGCGTAGCCTCAGTGGGAGCCAGGCCCACGTGGGCCGCTCCACTTTCGGCTTTTGGACGGTTCCATGTAGGTCGGGTCGGCCATATTAAGCGAGCTTTAGTAGACAGTGTTTTCCCTCCGCTACGATAAAAACCGCCACTGCGCCTGCGTGCCGATGGCCTTGGCTGTAGAGCTCCGGCGTAGCGGCAGGCGCGAGCAAAGCCTGGTCTACTAAAACTCGCTATTAGCGTCGTGGCTAGAAGGAGGGGGATCGGTTTGACCCTGGCCGCCTTATATATTTTTTCTTTTCTGATGGCTTCGAAACCATGCGATTTCCGGCGAACGGCTGTATCCGTATCTTCGGCTGTCTGGCTTGTGGTGCGTCATTCGAGCTGTCTTTTCTGAAGCCAAGGGCGGTTTGTGTGTCCGCGAAATCTTTAACCGGCTTCTGCGTGAACCTTGGAGGCAGAGCAGCGATAAGCTGGTGTCAGTTTAAGCGTAGACATGATAACGTAAACAAACTAGAGAAAAAAAAAGGAGGTAGGCCATAAACGATTTGTCACAACTTGTGTTCCTCCCCCTTTTTTATGTGTGTTCATCTCTGGGTTCCGTGGAATTCCTTCTTCGAAGCCGCGTTTGATGCCAGTAGCAAAGCCAGTGATAGACCTTGAAAGCCTTTACTCTGGAAAGAATCGGTTATGTAGCCCACGCATTACCGCAGCTGCAACGGAAAAAGAGTAGCAGCCAAGTGACCGATATCCGGAGCTGCGTGGGCCGCCACGCGCACGCGGCTTCATTGCTCCCCGATCGCGCAGAGGTCGAGAGTGCCAGTCACGTTCCATATCTCAAACGCGGGGGCGGCCGGCGGAAAAATTGGGGATAAGATAGCCTTGAAATGGGGGGCTGCTTTCTGCCGGCTGCCGCGCGTTGGGACACGGAACGTGACTCGCACTCTCGCTATCGGCGCGCTCGGGAACAATAGCGCCGCGTGTCGCGATTTTTAAGCCGCTCCGGTCGTCGGTCACTTGACGTTACTCTTTTTCCTGCTGCAGCTGTTACCTCGGGAAGCTGTCGGTTAGCAAACGGAATGAATGGCATACATAATCCACTTAAAAGGTAACGGCAAAGAAAAAAAGTGTTTTTTTTTAAACGGCCTAATTGGGACAAGCATGTCACAAAACAATGTTACGCGAAATTTTATTTTTAGCGATATTTACATTACAGGACGTAATTTAGTCGGAGTCAGAACCTCTCCACATTTGAAACTCCCGCTCTTTCGACCCCTGCGGAGAACTAGGCCCCGCCCCTCACTCTTGGATTTGCTCTTTTGGGTTGACTTGGCTGCTGACAAGGAGGTTATAAGTACTAGAGGGGGCACGTTTCACATGAAGCCTAGGGCATAAAAAATTGACCGCATCTCCACGTGGTGAATGATGTTGGTTGGGGCGAAGCCTCGGTGGTGCTTGTCTGCGTAGACGCTGAGCCGCAGCATGCCGAGTCCTTCGTTCGTTTTCATCCATGTCGGAAAGATAAGTGTTTTTGGTTTGCTTTGTATGTTTATTACAGCCTTGATGGAGATGCGCCTCAACAAGTAATCGGTCTCTTATCTGTAGATGAGAAATCAGCCAGTGCAGTACAACCGCTCACCTGGGGTTTTTAACGTGCATCACGCAGTAGTGATCACACGAACGCGTACCGGTACGAAACTCATCCTGATCGAGATGGGCGGGGCGGTGCGGAATCGGACCCAGGAGGTCCCCAGCGCAAGCTTTGGCTCCACGCTCCGAGCTGAGACGCGTTAGCCCACTCGGCCATTTCCTCCCTAAAAGAATGTGTGGTATGGAACGTGGTTATATACGCATTTGAGCATTTGACCGCAGCGCCCTCTCCTGTGTAGACTTTGAGCGGCTACATGCAACATTTCATCCATGACATCCCCAGCTCTTGAGTTACTACTAGAGTTCCTCGATATGCTCCCCCGAAGGGGGAGCAGAGTTGCGCATTTGTTTTCCCCGCGCCGCCACGCCGTTATTCAGAGATCCATCACGTGAGGAGCAAAGCATCCGGCGCCGTGCGAGAAAGCCAGCTTTACGGTCGCTCCGCCGACGTTGCTCGCGCCCCGGCGTATGTTCCCCTGCTTTCGCCCTCCTCTTTTTTGTTTTCCAAGCACGGCGGCGCGCGCGGCACCGCTATACTTCGTTTCACCTTCCGTCCAGACGCAGCGGATGCTACGGGGAACGGGACCAATCAAGCAGCGTCAAAAGTGCAAATCACTAGGCTTGTTCTGTTTATGATTGGTTCGGCGATGAAAAACGCGGACAGAAACATTACGAACACCATGACGGTGCCCTTTTGACGCTCTCTGATTCGTCATATAATCTCGTAGCATCGGCTGCGTCTGGACGGAAGGTGAAACGAAGTATAGTCGCCAAATTTAGTCACGTGACGAGCAAAGCATCCAGGGCGTGAAGGAAAGCCGGCGCTACGGCCAACCGCCGAGGCTGAATGCCAACTCTGCTACCGTAGGTAGCTATATACACGAACTCTACAGGGTGAAACATGGAGACGGCAGGAACTCTTTAAATTGACCGGAAAATTCGGTTTCTTAGCTGTTGTAATCCGCCCGTGGCTGGCGGATGCCTGACTGTTGTACTCCGCCAGTGGCTGGCGGACGCCTGCCAACGGGTCGGTTGCAGAGCTCGCAGAACCCAACGAGACTGGTAGCGGGGCAGCAAAGAACAAAGTTTATTGCGTGGCTTGGGTTTTTATAACCAGCGAAAGGAAAGAAGAGAACGAAAGGAAAGCTGATAACCGAGGCTGCCGTGACGCTTGGTGATAGCGACGACCAGAGTGGAGGCGGGCACACGTGGCGCTGACGAAGCCTTTTTAGCAGTTCGCAGCATCCCCCTTTTCTTGGAATCCATATCTTACTACGGGCCTCCTGACCCGTGTTGACCGCCGCAGCAGAGGACCCTCGATGTCGCTGGCAGTGGGAGCCTGCGTTCTCTCCAGCTCCGCATCTGAGTGGTCCGCAGGCATTCCAGGGCCAGCAGGGGAGTTGAAGCCGCAATTGGTGCATCGGTGCTTCTTCTGCGAAGCTGATCCATGTGACGGTGAACAACCCCGTTGTCTGTCTCTACCTTCACGACACGCGAGCCCGCGGTTTCCTTGACCTTGCCCGGCGTCCATTTCTCGCCGCTACTATAGTTGCGGATGTATACCGGATCTCCTGGGGCAAAGCTCCAGCCGGCGTCTTCCCGTGACTTTACCTGGTCGACTGTCTTGCACCTGGGCGGGAAGCACATATCTAGTCTCGTGCGCAATCTGTACCCGAGCAACATTTCGGATGGCGAGCGCCCTGAAGGTAGCGGCGTGCTTCTATAGCTGCACAATATTCTTGCCAGGGCCTTCGTTATATCCCCTTCTGAGCACCTTTTTAGTCCATCTTTAATGGTTCGTACAGCGCGTTCAGCTAAACCATTGCTTTGTGGGTGATACGGCGGTGTTCGAATGTGTGTCACGCCGTTCCGCTCCATAAATTGGGCAAATTCCCAACCGGTAAAGGGCGTCCCATTGTCAGAGACGACTGTGCGGGGTAAACCAAACTGACTGAAAATCGTCCTGAGGGCCCTGACTGTGGCGCAGGAAGTGGCATTGGATAGAGGTATGGCCTCAATCCACTTGCTATGCGAGTCTACGATGACCAGGATCATCTTGTTTTGAATCGGTCCCGCAAAATCAATGTGCAACCGCGACCATCTTTCCTGCGTCTCTGGCCAGCTAACAGGTGCGTGGGCAGGCGGCATTGGGAGCGCTTGAACGCAGCTTTGACACCCAGCAGCTACCCGTTTAATATCTGTGTCGAGACTGGGCCACCAGAAAGTAGACCGCGCAACGGTCTTCATGGAAGAAGCCCCTTGGTGTGCTGCGTGCAATAACTTCAAAATCTTTCTCTGGCTGCTACCGGAATCACAGCACGGTGGCCCCAGTAGAGGAGGTTCTGATTAACAGACAGCTCGTGTCGCCTTTTCGAGTATTCCGCCATCTCCCTCCCTTCCACAACCAAGTGCCTCGGCCAACCCTCCAAGACATACCTACAGACGTTGGAGAGCACTGCGTCTGCTTGCGTGAGCGCTTGCAGCTCCTTTTGGGGCACGGCAGGCTGGTTCCAGGCGTCCAAGGCCAACACGTGCTCCGCCTCGTCCTCAGAATCCTCGGGCACCTGCTGAGAGGGTAGCGGTAGGCGGCTTAAGGCATCCGCGACGAACATGTGCTTGCCAGGCTTGTACTGTAACTTATACTTGTATGCGCCCGTGGCTGGCGGATGCCTGACTGTTGTACTCCGCCAGTGGCTGGCGGACGCCTGCCAACGGGTCGGTTGCAGAGCTCGCAGAACCCAACGAGACTGGTAGCGGGGCAGCAAAGAACAAAGTCGGCTGTGCGGCTCAGGTTTTTATAACCAGCGAAAGGAAAGAAGAGAACGAAAGGAAAGCTGATAACCGAGGCTGCCGTGACGCTCGGTGATAGCGACGACCAGAGTGGAGGCGGGCACCCGTGGCGTCTGACGAAGCCTTTTAGCAGTTCGCAGCATTAACCTATCGCGCTACGATTTTGTGCAGCGTTGCCCACAGATGGTGCATTTTTTTTGGTAAAATTTGCAAAGAACGAACTTACCTGAGGAAAATGTAAAGAAACAAAAAGGCTTAGCTCCTATGGAAACGCAGCGACGCCACCGGTCTGCAAACAACACGGCGCCGTTTCGCACGGGAGACAAGAGATGGCGACGAACGCCGCCAACGAACGAGCATACGGCGCCGAGAGCCGGCACTTTAGCAGACGATCTTTTCGACTCAAAAGCGGCTCGCGTTCCGCACGCACAAAAACAGGCGCGGTAACCACAAGGAACTGCAGTTTCTTGTTCTGCTAAACACGCCACCGGCTCTCGGCGTCGTCTGCTCGTTCGTTGGCGGCAGTTGGCGTCGCGACCGCTTGCGCTATCTCTTGTCTCCCGTGCGAAACGGCGCCGTGTTGTTTGCAGACCGGTGGCGTCGCTGCGTTTCCATAGGAGCTAGAGTATACAGTATATGCTCCGCTTGCGGAGCAGAGTACCGCAATGGTGCCATTCTGGAGCCAAGCACTGCGGAAGCCACGGTCGGTTTTTACAGGGGACGCGAAGGCGCAGATGCGAGGCAGCGTGCTGAGGCGCGCTGCGCAAGGAAAATAGTGCGGCGAGGAGCCGCGCATTCGCCGTCCGTCATCGTCCTCCCGTTGTTTCCTGTTTCCCTCTCGATTGCAAAAATCGCACCTGCGGATCCTGCGGGTCCCGTATGAAGTGAAGTCGTCAATTCATTGCGGTAAACGACGCAGCGACTGACTAAAACGCCGTCCCTCGCTTTCGGACGAGAGCTCGCCGACTCGCCAAGATGGCTGGATGTGCCGGTCGCGTATCGCGTATCACTCCGCGAAGGCCGCACCGCGCGCACCGCAGACGCGAGCAACGCGATCGTCGTGCGTGTCGTCTGCTTCCGATACCTTGAAACGGATGTCCTAAAACATCGCTCGCGTTATAAAAAAAGACGATTGTATTGTACCCAGTTGACGCACATGATGTTCAATGACTTAGGAAGCTTTCGGCTCGTTCGATTTTGGTCTAGGATCTATATTTTTCTAACGCAAAGCGGAAAATATGTTCCCCGAAACTCGGCGCTCTGGAAGGCCGCTTTCCCGCACGAAGTTCGGCTCCAGTTCTGCCCACGTGACCACTCCTCCGCCAATACGGAGATGGCGGCGCAAGGAAAAGGAACGCGGTACTCTGGCTCTGCAAGCAGAGCCTATGCAGTTACTCTAATAGGAGCTAAGCCTTTTTCTTTCTTTACTTTTTCCTCAGGTAAGTTCGCTTTTTGCAAATTTTACAAAAAAAAAAAGCACCATCTGGGGGCGACGCCGCACAAAGTCGTAGCGCGATAGGTTAAGAAACCGAATTTTCCGGTCGATTTAAAGAGCCTGCCGTCTCCTTCTTTAACCCTGTAGTTACTACCACATCTCAGAGCCCCGTACTTGTCCCGGAGTCGTGGCCGAGTGGTTAAAGGGGGACCTGCAGAAATATTCTTCCGCCTGGCGGAAAGTCCTCCTCGCCCTCTTTCTTTCCCTTTCTCTCTTGTATTGTAGCACGGCGAGGCGAGGGGAAAGGTCCCTTTTGCGCCGGCTTCTTCTGAGAGGATAAGCCGAGAAAATCCCCATTCTGAGCGACGGGCGATGGGTGCGGCAGCAGCGACCTCGTGACTTACAGGTATCTTCAGCTCCTATCGCGTAATCTGCCCTTTTTTGGGGGCGCTCGCCAAGCCTAGCTCCTCGGGTGTAAGGTTTTACGGAGCTGCAAGGCTGCGCCCTCGCAGTCACCGAATTTGAGCTGTCGAAGTTTGATTTAGCCCGTGGCAAAGTAAACGCATATTTGGGAGCTGCGATGCATCCCCGCACCCATTGAAGGAACGTTTCATAGATATTCTCGGTTGATCAAGGAGTTCATAAGACATGCTCGAGATGTGGTGACTTGAATATGTCAGGATGACTTACATGTTCACAAAACATTCCATCTTCAAAAAAAACGGCTTATCACGCTCAAACCTGCCTCAAATCGGGATCGATGGAAAAGAAAACTATGTACCAGGTGCGGGCATCTTGTAGAAGGTCTCTGTTTTTTAGCACCGAGCACAAATTATTGGAGAACTTTACCAGACTATGTTTTCAGGCCACGCTATATTTAGCGGGAGCTCGCACTGCCACTTCGATGCATTCTCTGAAGCGCGCGCCTGAAGTGGTAGCGAACCTTTGAAAACGATTTACTAAAATGCCCTGTTGTGTGCCTAACTCGCAGAACATGATGGCCAGCGAAATGTATGAAATTCATATTTACACATTCCAACAACCACCTGAGGTGAGAGGGCATCAAGCGTGGATGTCAATATTAGAAAGTTTTAGTGGATCGCTTTTAGCCACTTTGATAACCGTACGGTCCGTACCTCAACGAATGTAAGCTAGACTCGCTGTAAACATTCTTTATTGAGTGCGGCTATGGAGCGGAAAATACAATTTAAACCCCTTTTTGGCGAGTCTAGAGTGTCGTGTTATGGTTCAACGTTGCTTGTATCGGTACCATAGCACGGGCCGCCGCTTCGAAGTATTTGTGGTGTCTCACAGAAACTAAAGCAAAAGCAGACAATTTTTTTAACGTGACACAGAATTGTATTTAACATTGTAAAAAAAAAAAAAAACTTTTAGGTACCCTATGCCACGCACTTAGCACGAACAAACGATCGCCGGTGTTTCCCACTTTTTTTGTCTTGTTAGAAGTGAAGATGTTTAGGGAACTGTTAATGCGAGTATCCAACCTAAGCGGTAGATTTTAGTGCGAGCCAGTACATTGCTGGGGAAAATAGCAAAAAGCGCCGGTGTCGTGTTTGCGCTAACAGTGTCGCGTAATGTACGCATACCGCTACACAATCAACGGTAACGAAGTAAATCAGTAAATTTAAGTGGCCCCCCTCAAGAAAGTGGTGTTATTTTTTTATAGTTGAAAAGTTTATTTATTTTTATACAAGCAATTCGGTAAAGAGTGCTTCCATTGGGCACCAACTTACGAGGCATCAGTTTGTTCCTATACACTAAATTCTGCAATGGCCCTTGCGTAAAAATGTCAATATTGTGTTCGTGCTAGCTGTGTCACGCACAGTAAGAAGACCAGTTCATTGCTCGAACATTAAAAGAAGGCCTTCCTTACGCCAAAGAGACATTTTGCGAGTACGCTCTATTACTGGTGGTTCATAAAATAATCTACTTTGTTTATTTGGAGGAAAGGAAGTGGTGGTGAGGGGAGGGGGAATTGAATACAAAAGACGACTGAGGGAACCTCGAACATCGTAAATATTTCGCTCAACCTAAAATCCTGAGTTAATTAAATCACTTTTGCTTTGTCTGTTTCAGAACTTGTTAACAGTCGCGCTAAAGGCCAAGGTGAGCGATAAGTCAGACACACCTGTTTATTTGAGCAAAAAGCGCATGCGAGATGGAACTGAAAAAGCATACGTGTGTAACCGTAGCAATCTCCGACGAAGCCTGAATCTCACTTTTTCTGAAACCACGGAGATGACTGCTTTTGATGACTTGATAAAGCAAGCCAAAGCCGTTAATAAGTGTGACTCGTTGACAGCTGTGATAATCAAGGCGCTGCGACGATTTCTTGAAACCTTTCATTTATTAAAACAAATTGTGTAATAAATCCAATGCCATATGATGCTTGCGCTGATATTGTAGCGGTATGCGTACATTACGTGGCACTGTTAGCCCGAACGCGACATCGGCGCTTTTTACTATTTCTGCCCAGCAACATGTATTGTCTAGCACTGAGCTCTGCCACTTAGGTTAGATATTTGCATTAACAGTTTTCTAAACATCATTCACTTCTAAGAAAACATAACTAGAAAGGCCGGCGATAGTTTGTCCGTGCTAACTGTGTGGCAGTTGACCTAAAATGTGTTTGCAATGCCAAATTACAAATGCATTTCATGTTTTAAAAAATTGGCTACATTTGATTAATTTTTTATGTTTAATGCTTCAAAAATAATTTAAAGTGGCAGCACAAGATTTAAGCAGCGTTGAACTTTAACACAACATGCTTCGATAGCCGCACTCGATAAAGAATGCTTACAGAAAAGTTATAGCTTATTTATTGGTACGGTTACCCAAGAGCTAAAAACGATCCACTAAAAATTTTAGTATCGACACACACCATTGCTGCCTTGTCACCTCATGTGGTTGTTGGGATGTGTAAATATAAATGTCATCTACATTCGTTGGCCATCATTAGTGTGAATTACGCACCCAATAATTTGTGCTCGCTGCTAAAAAAAAAAACAGAAACCTTCTACAAGATGCCTGCACCTGGTACATAGTTTTCTTTTCCATCGATCCCGATTTGAGGCAGGTTTGAGCGTGATAAGCCGTTTTTTTGAAGATGGAATGTTTTGTGAACATGTAAGTCATCCTTACATATTCGAGTCACCACATCTCGCGCATGTCTTTTGAACTCCTTGATCAACCGAGAATATCTATAAAACGTTCCTGCAATGGGTGCGGGGATGCATCGCAGCTCCCAAGTATGCGTTTACTTTGCCACGGGCTAAATTAAACAACTTCGACAGCTCAAATTCGGTGACTGCGTGGGCGCAGCCTTGCAGCTCTGTAAAACTCGTAAAACCTACAGCCGAGGGGTAGGCTTGGCGAGCGCCCCCCAAAAAAGGGCAGATTACGCGATAGGAGCTGAAGATACCTGTAAGTCACGAGGTCGCTGCTGCCGCACCCATCGCCCGTCGCTCAGAATGGGGATTTTCTCGGCTTATCCTCTCAGAAGAAGCCGGCGCAAAAGGGGACCTTTCCCCTCGCCCCGCCGTGCTACAATACAAGAGAGAAAGGGAAAGAAAGAGGGCGAGGAGGACTTTCCGCCAGGCGGAAGAATATTTCTGTTGGTCCCGCTTTAAGGCGATGGAGAAGAAATCCATTGGGGTCTCCCCGCACAGGTTCGAACCCTGCCGACAGCGCAAACATTTTTTTATCATTTATTTCGTCGTGTTTTTCTTGCACGTGCTCACGTGCTCGTGAGCACGTGAGCTCACGAGCAGGAGCACGAGAGCACCGGACGCAGGCCTGACGGACATGGCTATTAGCCCCGTGCGCGACCGAAAGTGTCGCTGTGGTCGGCCTTCCGTGATTGGCCGAACGCTGACTATGACGTCGGAAAGGGGATTTATCATAGACGGAATAAGAGGAATGAAAGAACTTCAATTTTGACGGTGTTGGCAGTGTTTCTTTGAGAGCGCAATGATTTCAAGCTTCCACCATGCTATTTACAAACACCATCGAACTTGTTGTTCGCAAGGTAATGACGTCACAAGGGGGAACCATAGGAGGGCGCCACCAAAACATCTCGCCGCTAATACTACAGTGTACTAGAATACTTGGGTAGTGTTGGGACCGGAGGGGCTCGCCTGAAGCGCGTGGTATTGATCGCGACAGGTGTCGACACCGGCGCGTTATCCAGAAGGTGTGCGCATGCGCGGCTGCACGCGCGAAAATGTGAATCTTTGGTGCCGCTTTGGTGGAGTGCACATAAGATTTCTGATACAGCTACGACCTGCGAGTGGTCGTTCCGCGGCATCAATTACGCTGCGGCACGATCGTTAGCAACATGATGCTTCAATGTATTGGACAGTACAAGCTACATTACCCTTCCTTTACATAAAAACAATTGCGACTTTAAAGAAGCGGATTGCAAGTTGTTTCAGCGTCGAATTAGCTTCGACTTTCGGTTTGTCGGATGGTGAGCATTTTGAATGAAATGCCTATTTACTTGGTCGCAAAGGCCGAACATTAGATCTTTGAAAGGGATATCTAAAACTCGGAAGCAGTTTTTGTTTTTCCCATCTTATTTTATAATGGAACGAAACGGCACATACTAAAGTCCGGGATTATTTTAGTATGTTCTTAATACCCCAGGTTAACTTCTTTGTCTTCTTTTCTGTACGTCTTTTCCTTAACCTTAATCAGCTCGCTTCACTTGTCACTCATTCTTGTGTTCATTTGTGCGACGAACCACCCAAGCGTCTGTTCCAAAGGGGTGAGAATCTTCATT
The DNA here is from genome assembly GCA_037355805.1 of Ixodes ricinus. Lineage (NCBI taxonomy): Eukaryota > Metazoa > Arthropoda > Arachnida > Ixodida > Ixodidae > Ixodes > Ixodes ricinus. Next base: position 23,134 of record JAZHYW010008947.1, on the reverse strand, counting down.
TCTTCATGGCTGCCACGACCATTCGAGGACCACCCGACGTTCACTTGTGAGAAATGGCTTATAAGCCGTGACAATTTTTATCACGCGTTTTAACACTGAACTTAAGTCCAAAAACTGAGACAACGTCCGCTTGTATCAATTGACCGTCATTTAGCTTTTCTACAAAATATAGCGATCTTACACAAAGTATAGCAGAAATACTTCCTTGGTGCATCATTTCTAGTTCATTTTAGTTTACCTAGTTTGGCGCAGTATGGCCATCGTAGCTCTTGTGCCATAAACCCGCAAACAACAACTCCCACGCCTCTGCAGATAATGATCAGTTATCGTTTTCTTATAGTTCGAGGAGCGTTGTTTAGCAGGCAGCCAACCCTGCTGCCTTCCACGTTCATTCGCGCGCACTCCTTTAAAGTGCGAAATCTGGGTTTGCTTCGGCATTAAAACAAAGCGAGATTCACTTCTCACTTCTCGCGCTTTGCTCCCACACTTGTTTTTTTTATACGGCATTTTTACGTGTAAGTCCGCCTTTACTTGGTCTTTGCTCCGATGCTTGTTTTTCTGCGTTATGTTTCACATTCAAGTGGGTTGGGGTTACAAACAAGCTAGCGGACGCCCGCTCATTTCCTTTGACTTGAGTCTCTGCATACTTTGTTTCACCTTGCGATGGACCGCTGCGGACGCTTCGAGTCACCCTAGGCAATCCAGGACCGTGAGCTTAGTAAAATCAATATTTTTTGGGGGCATTTAGAATTTTTTTTGCAATTGTCTTTGCGTTTGACAAAGTCAGTTTTATGCTGCTTATGTCGGAAACATTGCACAGTGTAGCTGTCAAGTGCCGATTTTTACGTTTAGGAATTGGAGGAATGGAATGGAACGATTCAGCCATTCCAGGAGTGGGAATGGGCCCATTGTCCCCAATCCTAAGAGTTGGAAAGGAATTGAATTATCGAAAACTCTAATTCCCGGAATGGAATTGGAATGGAATGGGTGTGCCCATTCCGCAACACTGAAACGAACTCGGAGAGTGCAACCATTCGTGGAGTGCCGGCCGAAGCGAACCCGCTCCAGGCTGCGAGTGGGCACGCGTGGGCATGAGTGCCGTGAAACGAACTCGCTATGTGAAATCGTGGTCCCAACACGCGCACCGCTCGAAGTGAGAAACACCCGGAACTATACTCTGTTTCACCTTGTGTCGTACCACAGGAAAGGCTACAAGCGCCAGCTCCTTGCTCTAGGGCACATCTCGGCGGCACACGCCGCTCGTGCACTCAAGGGCAGCTGCCAACGCTATGAGCTTGCGCTTCTAGCCTTCGCTGCGGTACAACATAAGGTGAAACGGAGTAGAAAATTGTGGTACCGACACGTGCACCACTCAAAGTGAAAAAAAAAAAAGCGGGCTGCGCGATTTTTGTTTTGGATAACTCGACTACAGCGTTGCCACGAACTGTCAATACAAGCGCCCTCACGAGCTCCCGTTGCCGAGCCGCTCCGGTCCCAACACTACCCAAGTATTCTATACTCCGTTTCAGCTTGGGTCCAGACGCAGCCGATGCTACAAGCACGAGCGTGTGGCCCTGAACAGTGCCTGTACTGCACGAGCGCGCGTGCTTGGCAGGGACGCTGGAAGCCCGGAGCTCGCGCTTGTAGCATCGGCTGCGTCTGGACCCAAGCTGAAACGAAGTATAGTACACTGTAAGCCTGGTTCGGACAGTTGCGTTTGACTGCGTTGCGGCAGCGAGAAACCAGGTCATCCCTGCTGCTCATATCGCTTGCCAAGATGATTCCTTGAATTGGATTCCACGCTTCATACGAAGCACGGATGTGCCGGTGACTCGCTTTTGGTTCTCGACGCACGCAGTCAAACGCACTCAAACGCAAGTGTCTGAACCGGCCTTTATCCAGCCTACTATACGCCGTTTCAGCTGAGACTAGAAGCTCCGCCTTTAGCGCGAGCTTACTGCTTTTGTTCACACAAGTGTGAAAGCGCAACGTGCAACTAAAGCACTGCGGAAGCCAGCGAGCTCCGCGCTGAAGGCGGAGCTTCTAGTCTCAGCTTAGGGGTGAACGGAGTATGCGATAGAGATCTGTGTGGCCACTACTGCAGAGAAGCTGACATGCAAAGCAACCATCTTGCGCGTGTCACGCGCGCGGTGTGTTTTCGCCGAAAACACAACCAAAGGCAACACCTCCCACGGCTCGCGCGGTTTCGCGTTTAGACGATTTATTTCCCCCGCAGGGGGCACCTGTGAAAGCAGGTGTTTGGTGAGTGGCGTCACCACGGACCCCGAGCCATGCGGGTTCGCCCGCCCACGTCTGGCTGTGCGTGGCTTTCCCGTGTCTGGGGAAAAGGGCATCCTGGTGGTTGAGCCGAGCCCGGGGTAGGTTTGGACCCTTCGGGGCCCCCGGGTGAGGCAATACACCACTTCGGCCCCCGCTTCTCATAGACGGGAGTCCTGGTAAGGCCCGGCCAGGATGATTCAGTCTAGTCGCCACTTCTACTATCCCCTCCCTACTTTCACTCTTGTCTTCTCCTCCTTTTCACTCCTCTCATTTCTCTTCTTTCCTTTTTCAACTCCTTTGGCGGCAAGGGCTAACCTTGGGTGGCGAAAGACCTCTAGTCCAAAACCACACTTGGTTATAGAGACTGGGCAGCACTAATAGAGTAACGTCTTCAGCCAAGCCCTCCTTGTTATGAAGCGTTACCTATTCCCTTGTTGGGCTCGGTGGTGGGCGGTGCACCACAGTTTCCGAAGACCATTCCCCTCTTATGGGTTCCAAGCTGAAACAACCTGATCGGCCTCCGAAAAGAGTCCGGACCGAAGCACTTTCAACATTTCTAAAACTAGACAACTCAGACGACCACTTTACAAGATTTTTTGTCTTGCACTCCGACGACACATCTACGCCGCTGTCAAAACTATCTCCATTCCTTGTTGCCAAAACTCTCCAAAACACGCTCGGGGCAAAATATGAAGCGAAGAAGCTTTTCTCCGGTGACCTTCTTGTCGAGATTTATGAAAGATATCAGGCAACTGCTTTGCTCAATCTGAAAATGATACATAACCTCAAAGTGACTGCATCTGCACACCGTACGTTGAACACCATTCGCGGTGTGATATCAGAGGATGATCTCGTAACCAGTTCTGAAGAGGAAATCGTGGAGGGTCTAAGCACTCAAGGTGTCGTGGCCGCAAAACGAATTAAAATCCGTAAGGATGGTGAGGAACGACCCACCAAACATGTGATACTAACATTCGAGAAAAACTCGCTGCCCCCTACCGTAAAGGCAGGTTACATCAACTGCAAAGTGCGGCCGTATGTCCCAAACCCGCTACGCTGCTTTCGCTGCCAGCGGTACGGTCACGGTTCACGAGCGTGCCGTGGTCGTGAGACCTGCGCCAGGTGCAGCGGAACTGACCATACCGCTGATGACTGCAACCTCGGCTACAAATGTGTAAACTGCAATGGCGACCATCCTGCCTACTCTCGATCTTGTAATCACTTTAAAAAGGAAAAAGAAATACTTGCTCTCAAGGTGAAAGAAAATATTACCTACCAAGAAGCAAAGCGCCGCCTCTCTGCTTTCCAGAGAGGCTCTTTGCCGAGGCGGTGTCCAGCAGAGGACCTGCACCGTCTAAGGTTTCAGTGGCGACCCAGGTGTCCTTTTCAGACCACGGGAAGCCACTGCAGTCCTCTACGCCCAGGCTGAAGCTTACGCTTCCTGGGCATTCTATCTCAGCTGCGAAAGCAGCAGAAGCACCTAGTCGCACCAAGGACCTAGGTGCCGCAGTAGCGATGGAGGTCACGCCTTCGTGTCGACCTCCTGGTCCCGTCCCTCAGGCCACGGAGCGAGCCTCTCGCTCCTCTTCCCTGGGGAGAACTTCGCCCTCTAGGAAGCAGCACGTGCCACGTGCAACAGATGATACAGACGGGACTGTGGGCCGACCTAGCACGTCGACCGCCGCCCCATCAGGTCAAGGCAGGGACCGTGGGCTGCCCCCGCGATCCCTAGACAACTCTAAGGCCTCTGGCAGGCCTGCCAAGAAGTCACCAGAGGCAGAAAAGACTGCAGATGCAGGCAACCTTTCTGCTCCAGAGCCAGATCCTGAGGAAATGGAGTGGCAGACCCAGAAACAAAGGCATAAAGGGAAAACACCAGTATTTCCTCCTAGATGAAATCATCGCACACATCACTCCCTTTTCCTCCACCGCTTCTCTGATTCTTAAATTTCTATAAAGAATGACGGCAATCATCCAGTGGAATTGCCGAGGTCTACTGAGGAACTTTGACGATATTGAGTTCCTCCTGGAGGAACACCGCCCACTTGCTCTATGTTTACAAGAAACGCATCTCAGTTCAAAGCATACAAATTTTCTTAGACGCTATCATATTTTTAGAAAAGACCGAGAGGATGCATCTGTTTCTGCGGGAGGAGTTGCAGTGGTTGTTCCAAAGCACCTTCCCTGCTCTGAAATCGCTCTTATTACTGGGCTAGAGGCAGTAGCGGTGCGCATTCTCCTTCACAAAGTGGTGACTGTATGTTCCGTGTACATTCCTCCTTCTTTTACCTTTTCGACAAATGATTTTAATGCGCTTTTACAACAACTACCTGAACCTTTTCTTTTACTTGGCGATTTTAACGCGCATAATGTTTTGTGAGGTAGTGACCACATCGATGCCCGTGGTCGATTGATCGAGTCGATTTTAATGTCGCATGCGCTTTGCCTTTTTAACACTGGAGAACCGACCTATTTTAGCCCATCATCATTATCGTCTTCATGTATTGATCTTTCCATCGGTAGTGCATCCATTTTTACTTCTTTTACGTGGGCAGCGGGCACTAACCCATATGGAAGTGATCACTTTCCTATCTTCTTAAATAACACCATTCCTCCAAAGTGCACGCCAACGCGGACTGTCCGTTGGAAGTTTGAGAAAGCGAATTGGTCTCTTTTCACTGAAGCGACACAACTTGCATGCACGTCACTTGATAAACTTTCTGTCGACCAAGTTACAGAGTTGCTAAGTAATTTTATTCTTCAAGCTGCAGAGCTTGCTATTCCTAGGACTTCCACGCATCTCCCGCGGCGACCCAAGCCGTGGTGGAATGAAGAGTGTACTGAGTCAAGGAAAAAACAAAATAGAGCCTGGGGTATCTTTCGACGTTACGCCACGCAAAGCAACCTCTGTTGCTTTAAGCAAATGAAAGCTCGGGCAAGGTACATCCGACGTCAGTCAAAGCGTAAAAACTTCCAGGGATACGCCTCTTCCATTAACAGTAGTGCAACAGTCAAAGAAGTCTGGGACAAAGTTCATCGCATTGAAGGGAGATATCATGCTTTCTCAGTCCCACTCCTCTCATACAATGGGATTTGTCCGGAAAGTCTTAAGGAGCAAGCGGATCTTCTCGGTGAGCATTTTGCTCTTGTATCAAGCTCCCAACATTATTCATCTGCATTTCTCGCATACAAAGCACGTGCAGAGTCACATGCTGTGAAGACTACAGGTGCTGCCCATGAAGACTACAATCTACCTCTCACGATGCGAGAACTCGAAATGGTCCTTCACTTAACTAAGCCTTCAGCTGCAGGACCTGATGGCATACACTACCAGATGTTAACACATCTTCATCCTTCTACAATATTTCTTATTAATGCGAATAGCATTCTTTGGCTACTTCAGGCACTTTTCGTCTATGTATCTATCTATCTGGCTATCTAACCTCTTACGCCGCGGGTCGATAAATAAATAAAAAAGACTGGCGCCGGCTGGGATTCGAACCGTTGACCCTTTGATCAGCAGGCAGACGCGCTAACCACAGAGCTATGAAGGGCAGTCATTCAACGCACTCTAAATCGGTTGTTTATATCTTGACCATAGGACGCGCTTTACAGCGCTGTCAAAACAGCTACCGGTGCGCGCGTGTTCCATGCACGAGGGCTCATTCCGCTCTCGTGAGGCTGAGCACGGCCGCTAGCTCACCCTCTCCCGCGCTCGGGAGAGGGTGATGTAGCGGCCGTGCTCAGACTCACGAGAGCAGAATGCGCACTCGTGCATGGAATTGCGCGCGCATCGGTAGCTGTGACAGCGCTATAAAGCGCGTCCTATGATAAAGATAAAAACAACCGTTTAGAGTACCGTTGGTTGAGACTAGCTGAGACGCCAGAAAGATCTGGTCGGTACCATTTTGAGTGTTTGTGCGTATGAGCGCGCAGCATTATGCGTCTGCCTTCCTACGCGACACAAATGCACGTGCTGGGTCACATGCTGTGAAGATCGTGCGCAGGGCCATGAAAGTGTCAACAAATCTAGAATCGCCTCACGAGTGGGCTGGCGTACTCTAAGTGTGCCGGCCACCTTAACGAACGCCATAAGCTCCAGCACCGTTTGATGCTACTTCGCATTAACGTAGCTTCATCATTCCTACAGGATGGGTTCTGCTGATTTTTGTACCTTTTTAACCGCGTATGGCACGAGGGCGAATTTCCTTCGTCATGGAAGGTAGCCACTGTTGTTCCTCTTTAAAACCTGGCAAGGATCCTTCTTCTGCGTCAAGCTATCGCCCTATTGCCCTTACTAGCTGTCTGAGCAAGCACTTTTGAGCGCATTGTGAACAAAAGACTTATGTACTATTTAGGAAAAGAAAACATCTTGGATAAGAATCAATGTGGGTTCCGTTCCTGTCGTTCTACGGTTGACCACCTGGTTCGTCTTGAGACCGTAATTCGTGAAGCTTTTGTCAACAGACAGTTGTGCGTATCAGTGTTTTTTGATATGGAGAAGGCATATGACACAGCATGGTGTCATGGAATTCTCCGTGACTTGTATGAAGTTGGGGTACGAGGTAGGATGCTTGCTACCACTCAATAGCTATCTTTCTAATCGAACCTTTTTGTGAAGCTAGGAGCGTCTTTCTCTAAAGAGTTCGTCCAGGAGACTGGGGTGCCTCAAGGGGAGTCCTAAGCGTTACTCTCTTTTTGGTAAAGATGAACTCAATAGCCCGTTCCCTACCTTCCTCTGTGCAATATTCACTCTATGTCGATGACCTTCAAATCTCTGTTTCATCGTGCAATCTTTCTATTTGCGAACGAAGGCTTCAAGTTGCTATCAACAATCTCCTAATGTGGGCGGATGAAAACGGCTTTCGTTTCTCTCCGGAAAAGACGGTTACTGTCTGTTAATCCCGTTTAAGGGGAGTCCCTGTGGATCCTTCTGCTATATATGGGCCAGATCCCTATCCCGGTGAAGGTAGACCACAAGTTTCTGGGTCTCACTTTCGACCGTAAGCTATCGTTCGTGCCGCATATAAAAAGTCTGAAGTTAAAATGCCAGAAATCACTGAACCTCCTTAAAGTCTTGTCCCACAAGACATGGGGCTCTGACCGCCTATGTCTTTTGCGAATCTATCGCTCGGTAATCCGATCACGCCTGGACTACGGCAGTTTTGTGTACGGATCTGCTAGGCCATCAGCTCTTAAGGCACTCGATCCCATCCATCACCACGGACTTCGCCTGGCAATGGGCGCCTTCAGAACGTCGCCCGTGCTCAGTCTCTACGCTGAGGGAAATGAGATGTCCCTCGAGAGACGGCGATTCTCCTTGGGATTCATGTATTCATTAAGGGTACGATCAATCGCTCAGCATCCAGCCCGGGAGGCAGTGGAGGGCACGAGATATCAAAGGACATTCGAAAACAAGCCTAGCATTATCCCTCCATTCGCGATGAGAAATAGGAATGTGGCAGAGTCAGTTGGGATAGACAGTAAGCTTCCAGTTACCACAGTTCCAAAGACAGTGGCACCATGGGATTTCAACTGCATACGTTGCGATCTTTCGCTAACAAAGTTAAATAAAAAGGATACCCCATCCGAGGTCATGCGACAAGAATTTTACGAACTCCAGAAGCAGCATGATTCTCATTCACATCTATTACACAGACGGCACAAAAACGGAATCATTTGTTGGCTGCGCCATGATCGGCCCATCAGTAAGAAGTGTTCGCAGGCTAAATTCGTTCGCGACTGTTTTTACTGCTGAACTGCGTGGCCTTCTGCTTGCAATAGATCACATCATCCAAACACGTAACTCCCGGTCAGTTATATATACAGATTCGCTGAGTGCGTTACGGGCTCTGATGTCACTTGAAACCCCAAAGAACGCCCTCCTTGTTTTATTACAAAACAAAATAGTAGCAGCGACCAGGAAGGGATGTAATCGTTCTATTCTGCTGGGTGCCGAGCCATGTCGGAATCCCAGGGAATGAAGAGGTAGATCGTGCTGCAGGCACTTGCGGCACCCGTACTGTGGACATTAGTGGTATCCCATTCAGAGATTACTGTGCCCTTGTCAAATATCATGTTAAAGCTCAGTGGCAAACCGAATGGAGCCTACAAGTGTCAAACAAATTACACATGATTAAGCCCTTTCTTAGTGAATGGGAGAGTGCTAGGCACAGAGACAGGTTTTATGAGGTAGTCCTCTGTCGTCTACGCATTGGGCACACGCGGCTGACGCATGGACACCTTTTGCGTGGGGAGGACCCTCCTGAATGTGAACATTGCCAGGAACCTTTGAGTGTCTTGCATATCCTTCTCGAATGCCCTGCGTATGATAATCTATCAAAAATACTATCAAAATACGAGAGAGTCTCAGAACCAAAAGTGAGAGAATTTTTCGGCAATGCCCCTTCTCTGCTGACCATGACATCATTTGTCTGGCCGACACGTGGTCGAAAATGAATCTTGCACTAGCGGCTCTTGATTTTCACGAAGTCAATTCTCCCAGTGACTTCGAACAGACAGAAACTACACTGAACTGAAAGCTAAATATGGTGGTGGTGGGGGGATCGGTGGCCGAGTGGGCTAGCACACCAGCAGCTCGAGCACGTGGAGCGAAAGCTCGCGCTGCAGAACCCAGGACACTGGGTTCAATTCCCGCCCTGCCCGTTTCGATCTGGATGAGCATCGTACCGGCGTGCGGTCGTGTATCACTACTGCGTGGTGCACGTTAAAGACCCAGGCTAGCGGTTTGGACTGCACTGGCTAAATTGCTCATCTACAGCTGGGAGACTCGTCGCCCTTGGAGGCAGACCAAGTTCTAGGCTGTATGTAAACATTCGACGTCAACCCAATTTTTTTTTTTTATGGTGGTGGTGTTCTAATAGCGTGCAAGTCTGATTTTGTCCGATTAGGCGTACAGAATCTTGAGACGTATAGGGAATGCGGCCCGGGCAGACAATACGCGGATGGCATAAACTACCTTGCTATCGCTGGTATACTATTTCCACAAGGATTCCGGCGTTTGTGTTTCCGCAGACTCCATTTTTGCAGACCTAGAGAACCGGAATTGATTTTTCAAAGTACAAAGTACACGTTTACGGCAATTTTAACCTTCCAGAGGTCGGACTGATTAACCGGTTTTGCTCCAAGAGTGACTGCGCTGTAGATACCCGGAGATAAAAGTTACAGTGCCTGACCAATTTTATCTATTCTCGCACGGCCGCACTCAGCACAATCGATAAGAAACTGTGACTGGAAATGTTTCGGAGATTTAATCTCATATGCCTGAATGTACCCGTCTTCGATGACGTGAAGGAGACACGTGGGAACGCTTGTCCCAGTCGATTATTTTCACCCTCCGTACACACTATGTTTCTTTTTATCGTTTCAAATACTGCGTGAACAGTCACTACCCGGGGTTTATCTATGCGCGTGGCGATGAGTCTCGGCCTCCATCTCGTCGTCTTCGTGGCTATGATTGGTCTTTGCCTCTTTCACCTTACGGACGTTCAATCCTTGTGTCGAATTGGTAACATCAACTGTCCAGCAAGGGCTATGGAAGAATTCATGCCTAAACAGTGTCCAAGGAAATCAAATTTTCCCAAGTGGTTTTCATTCGTCCTGAAATATTATGTATGTGTAAAAAGCGTGCATTACCACAAACTCTAAAAATGTCAAATTGTGAACATTAGGCACCAGAGGAGTTTTCAGTCTGCAGAGCAATAGTTAAGAAGCTTTATTCTCGAGATGAAGCTCGTTATCACAGCTGTTTGGAAAACAATTTTAAAAAGAGACCAAGTTGTGCTTAGAATTTCTGCTCAGGCTCCGCAGTAAGGATAGTGCTCAGCACCTCCATAGGGGTAAGAAATTGACGATCCGATTGCGGCTGCAAGCCACAAGAAGAGTAGGAGCCAAGCCATCGGCTAATCACTTTTAGCTCTTGCTTTTTCGGAACGTGACAGTATGCCGAATGATTTTAAATTTGAGGGTTTTGCTGACTCCTTAGCATACCACAGTGTAGCCGAGGAGGAGTGTGATGTGCCTCGATACTTAAGCTTCAAACCAAAACTCTCAACTGGCTGTGATGACATTCCTAATTTTATTATCAAAGGATGTGCTGAATTTTTTATACCTGATCCTGACACATATATTTAATCTGTCCTTACAGTATGGGGTTTATCCTTCTCGGTAGGAAAGTTTCAGTCGTAATACCAGTCTTCAAGTCAGGAGATCCTTGTAATGTCAATAATTTCCGCCCTGTGTCTCTTCTTTGTGGCTTCTCAAAGGTTTTGAATGGTGGTGTATGGCGAACGCTTGTACTCATACTTTAAACAAAAAATTTCTGCCCCTGGTAACACGGATTCCTCAGGGGCAGATCAGTGGAGACGAACTTAGCGCATTTCTCCTCGGTCATAGTGGTCCTGCAGTATGCAACCGTAGTCCGGGTGGACTCAGTCTGCTGACATGACCGAGCCTTCGATAAGGCTGACTTCACCAGATACTCTTGTTGAAATTAAAAGCACATGCGCACTTATGCACCTTGTATTAGCGCATGGTAGTCGGAAGTCACCTTCAAATCGCCAAAATTGAGGCTTAGATTTTTTTAAATTGTGTGGTCGGAGGCATTTGCGTCTTTATCTGGCGTACCACAAGGTTCTAACCTTGGACCACTCCCCTGTTTTTGATATTTGTTGAATATGATCTTCCATCTTCCATCAGAGTCCTGAGTGCTCATGTTCGCCGATGTGACTTTGAACTTTTCGTGTGGTTGACAATCTGAATGACTGTATTCAGATACAAAATGACATCCGCTCCGTTGAACATTGGTGCTTCAAAAATAGGCTTCAACTGAATCCGAAAAGACTGCAGTAATGTCCCTTACCAGGAAGAAGGGGAGCATGGTTTTCGACTACACTATATTTGAAGAGCAAGTTGGTGCGGGTTGTCTCTGTACGGGATCTTGGTGTCTTTGTGGACTCGAGATTGGATTTTCGCCTCCACGTTCTCGGATTGTTGGTCAACGACTTCGCCAACTGGGTGTAATTTCGCGACTGACAAAAAATTTCGTCGCTCTGAGTGTCTTTTATGTCTGTATTCTGCATTGGTTAGATCACGCCTCGAGTTCGCGTCTGTGGTTTGGAACTCTGTAACGATGTTAAATAGTAATCTTATTGAAAACGTTCAGCGTAAGTTTATAAGAATTCTATACGATCGGTATATTGGCCGCCGCCGTTTCTACAATTACCATTCCCTGCTGACTGACCTCGGTCTAGTGCCTCTGCACGATAGAAGAATTGCAAGAGACATGAATTTTCTGCGTCAAATCGTGCATGGTTCTCTTGATTGTGCCCAGCTGCTGATGTCGCTGAGGTTCCGGGTACCGTCAGGGAGGACATCAAAGTGTAGAGATACGTTTTATCCTAATGTGCGGGCAACTTGCTCCAATGACACGTCTGCAACAGACTCACGATGCCTTTTTTAGTGAAACTGACATTTTTCGCCTGACTGTGTTTTTTATCTCACTACTTTGTATCTGTGTGCAGGACAGTGCACTGCCGTGCTCCGAGGCCACTTTGGGTGTGTTGCAGGCACGCAAATAAACCTCATCTATCTATCTATCTATCTATCTATAAACGCCACCATTACTTCTCAGCTCTGCAAGAGCACGCCAACCTCTACACCTATGTGTGTTGTCTTGGAAATGAGCCACTACTCCCAATCCCCAGGTTTTAAGTTTTTAAAAAGTATTGATCTTTTACATAAATTGTAGCATTTATTATATAATATGAGTGCGTCCGAGTCTTATTGTATAAAATTTTTCTTAAATTACTAGCTACTTTCATAAGCTCTTCCTTCTTCAAAATTATCTTCTGCAATAGTATCATTTCTGGCGGCATCATAGCCTTAGTTGCTTTTGCGCCACAAAACCCCAATTTACTACTACTGCTATGAAACAGTGTAAACTTAAATCAGCCCGCAAAACCAACGTAGGCACCAAACAGTACGGGAAAATCAAATCCAACTCGCGTGCCCGCTCAGCTTCATGCCCAGCTGACCCACCAGGGACTCCCGTGACCGGTTCGTTCTCAACCTACGCCTGTCAGCCGATGCCACAAGCGCCAAGCGGTCAAGCGATAAGCTTCGAGCTTTCGATATGGGAAGTTTGTATTTCTGAATTTTCAACTTCCAACCAGCTCTGGCAGATATAAGCAGTCGACGCCGTGACGAAAGAAAAAAACAAATCAAAAAGTGCAAGCATGAAATTTGCGGATTCCGTTACACGAGCATGATTCGCATGGTTAAAAAAAATGCCCGACAGCAGCATCATCTATGATCTATGATGGCACTTAGCGAGACGACTTATATGCTGTCTGTTATGCGCAGCAGTTTGGAAGCGCATATACGAGCATGGCAGCAACCCGCTCCTCTTTTGCCAGCGCATTGGACGCACAGGGATGAGATCAAAACTGACCTGAGCTGGCATGCTCCCTGCGGTGTCGTTGGAGGGGAGACATAGACAGATACTTTAGGAATACCAGATCCGTTTCGTCCATCACGAACGCTCAGAGGGTGGAGCTTCAAAATGAGAAGTTTGTAAGAAACGTCCAGTTTTGCGAAGCAACGACAGTGTGCTGCATAAAAAGCACCTGTCACCGCCCTTGTGAAGGCAGGCAGCTACAAACAGATTTTTTTTTTCCCTGCAGGGGAAACACTCAGAAAGCAGGTGCCTGGAGAGCGGCGTCTCCACGGACCCCGAGCCCCGCAGGGGGCGCCTGCACCCTAGGTGCTAGGTGCTTGGTGAGTAGCGACACCACGGACCCCAGCCACATTGACAACATTACGGACCCTGAGTAAAAAGTGGGTAAGACCCACCCACGTCTGGCTGTGCGTGGCTGTCCCGTGTCCGGGGAAAAGGGCATCCTGGTGGTTGAGTCGAGCCCGGGGTAGGTTTGGACCCTTCGGGGCCCCCGGGCGAGGCAATACACCACTTCGGCCCCCGCTTCCCGTAGACGGGTGTCCTGGCTTGGCCCGACCAGGATGATTCAGTCAGTCGCCACTTCTACTATCCCCTCCCTTCTTTTACCCTTGTTTTCACCTTCTTTTCACTCTTCTCATTTCTCTTCTTTCCTTTTCAACTCCTTCGGCGGCAAGGGCTAACCTTGGGTGGCGATAGACCCCTTGTCTAGACCCACACCTGGTTATAGTTCCTGGGCAGTGCTAATAGCATAACGTCTCCAGCAAAGCCCTTTTTGTTATGGTGCGTTATCTATTCCCTTGTTGGGCTCCGTGGTGGGCGGCACACCACAGGTTCCGAACAAACTTCGCCTCTCATGGCAACCCCCCAAACCAAAACCCCCAGTTCTGGACGTGCCGCTAAGAGGCATCGTCCCGAACGAACAGTCATAGTCAAAGATAAGGAAGATGAAACTTTTTCAAGATTCATGGTGATACACTCTGAGGTCCCTGACAAACCTCTCTCTAAGATCTCACCATTTCTTGTAGCGAAGGTTCTCGACAATCAAATCGGTGGCGATTACAAAGCAAAGAAACTGCATTCTGGTGATCTGCTTGTTGAAGTTGCTAAAAAGTCCCAGAGCATTACTCTCCTAAAATTGACATCGCTAGGTGACATACAGGTAACAGTGAGCACACACAGAACCCTCAACACCATTCGAGGGGTGATTTCAGAAGATGATCTTCTTTCCAGTAGTGAAGACGAGATCTTGGAAGGCCTTCGGGCGTCTAGAGTAGTGGCAGTCAAACGCATTATGACGAAACGTGATGGTGCAGAGGTGAAAACTAAACACCTTATCCTGACGTTTGAACGTCACACGCTTCCTGCACTCGTCAAAGCTGGCTACTTGAATTGTCGTGTCAGACCGTACGTCCCAAACCCACAGCGATGCTTCCGTTGCCAGCGTTTTGGTCACGGGTCGCGCAGCTGTCGGGGGAGGGAGACTTGTGCAAAGTGTGGGAGCCACGACCATGTGGCCGACGTCTGTGAAGGTTCAGTTGCCTGCGCGAACTGCAGGGGTCCTCACCCTGCTTACTCTCGGTCCTGCCCGCTGTGGCGACAAGAAAAGGAAATCCTTACCTTACGAGCCAAAGAGAACTTATCGTACCCTGAAGCAAAACAAAGGTTTTCCTTCATTTCCAAAGGTACCTACTCCGACGCGGTGCGCAGGGGCCCTGCACCACGTACGGAGTCCAGGGCCACTCAGTTCTCTCTTGAGGACTTGGCAGGCCCCTTTCAGGCCCCGAAACAACTTGCGGGGAAGCAAGGTGCCCCAGGTAACGCTGGGAGCGCACAGACTCCCCAGTCAATTCAGGCACGACCTCCGGCTTACCGGCAGCCTCGTGCCAGTGGCTCTTCTCAAGATGGGGAGCGAGGCCGTCCTTCCAATTCCTCGGAGGCGGCCCGCCTTGTTACGGAGCAACAGGGCCCACCTGCTGCTCCATCAAAGTCAAAAGACGTAGAAAGCGTGAATGCGGGAGGGTCCCGGCCTGGTACGTCGAAGCCTTCTTCGGCGGGGTCTGGCCGTGGCCGGAAACTCGTGGCTCAGGTCTCCGACCACGTCGGAGCTGGCAAACCTGCGTCCAAGGTTCAGGATGCAGTGGGAGCTGTTGACATTGCCGACTCCTCCGGTCCTTCCTCGGATCAGGAGGAGATGGAATGGCAAACCGCTAAATCAAAACAAAAAGGAAAAAAGCCTGTGGTTCCTCCTTAGGGTGTAGCACATGCAGAATTGCTTTAATTTATTTATGAAATCTTTTATCCTTTAAAATGGGCTCTGTAATTCTTCAGTGGAACTGCCGTGGCTTATTCACTAACCTTGCTGATGTTGAGTTCCTTTTAGAAAAGTATAAGGCATCTGCCTTATGCTTGCAGGAAACACATTTGAACACATCTCACACTAACTTTCTGAGACGCTACAGTGTGTTTCGTAAAGACCGCCCTAGCACGTCCATTTCTTGTGGCGGCGTTGCGGTGGTGCTTCCAAAACATATTCCATGTGCAGAGGTTCCGCTTCAGACGCCACTCGAAGCTATCGCTGTTCGTCTCTTGTTGCATAAAGCCATAACTCTATGTTCAGTGTATTTTCCACCTTCTCTTTCTCTGAAGCGACAAGATCTCGACTCTCTTTTAAGCCAGCTTCCAGAGCCCTTTCTTTTACTCGGTGATTTTAACGCACATAGTTCCCTTTGGGGAAGTGATCATACAGATACACGTGGAAAGATAATCGAATCCATATTATTTTCACACCCACTATGCATTTTTAATACTGGTCATCCTACATATTTTAGTCCTTCATCCTTGTCATCTACATGCATCGATCTTTCTATTGGCAGTGCAAATCTGCTACCTGATTTTTCATGGACTGTTGATCAGAATCCCCATGGAAGTGACCACTTCCCCATTATTTTAAAATGTAACGACACTCCTCAGTCTTCACCTACGCGCCATCCACGCTGGAAGTTTGAAAAAGCAGACTGGAGCCTTTTTAAGCAGTCATCACTCCTGGCGTATTCTCGCCTTGATCAGCTCTCGATTGATGAGCTCAACCATCTTTTAACATCTCATATTCTCACTGCAGCGTCACTCTCAATCCCTCGTTCGTCTGGACAGCTTCCTAGACGACCGAAGCCATGGTGGAATGAAGACTGTAAAGAGAGTCGCAAACAGCAAAACAAAGCTTGGAGTATTCTAAGACGTTATCCAACTCGGGATAACCTGATATCTTTCCGAAAAATGAAAGCTCGTGCAAGGTACATTCGTCGCAAAGCGAAACGTGAGAGCTGGCAAAAATATGCGTCCTCTATCAATAGCAATACTTCTCCCAAGGAAGTATGGGACAGGATTCATAAAGTAAATGGCTCGTATCATGCTTTCACCATACCACTTCTTTCTAGAAATGGAAAATGCCCCAGTAGTCTTGAAGAGCAGGGCAACATCCTTGGCGAGCATTTTGAATTTATTTCCAGCTCGCAGCACTATTCGCCTGCATTTTTGCAACATAAAAGGAAAGCTGAAAGCACGGTACTGAAAACATCCGGTGGTGAACGCGAAGCTTATAATGCCCCCTTTACCTTACACGAACTGAACATAGTGCTCCAAAACTCTAAGTCATCTGCTCCTGGTCCAGATGGTATTCATTACTACATGCTTCAACATCTCCATCCTTCCACACTTGATATTGTTTTATACCTTTTTAATCGTATTTGGTTCGAGGGCTACTTTCCATTGGACTGGAGAATGGCAACAATCATACCCATACTCAAGCCCGGTAAGGAGCCATCCTGTGCGGCTAGTTATAGGCCTATCGCTTTGACTAGCTGCTTTGGAAAGACTCTTGAAAGAATAATTAATAGAAGACTGATGTATTTCCTTGAACTAAACAAACATCTAGATGTGAACCAATGCGGGTATCGTTCATCTCGGTCCACTCTTGACCATTTAGTACGGCTGGAGACAGTCGTGCGGGAGGCCTTCGTTCATAGACAACATTGCCTATCTGTATTTTTCGACCTCGAAAAAGCCTACGATACAGCCTGGCGTTTTGGTACACTGAGGGACTTGTATGATCTGGGTATTCGTGGTCGAATGCTTCGTACCATTGAGAGCTACCTCAGCAGGCGCACCTTTCGTGTTCAGATAGGAACAACTTTATCTAAAGTGTTTGTCCAGGAAAATGGCGTTCCTCAGGGAGGCGTTCTTAGTGTCACTTTGTTTATTGTCAAAATGAACTCCCTTGCATTGGCTATCCCCCCATCGGTACAATATTCACTCTATGTAGACGACCTTCAGATCTCTGTGTCTTCTTGCAATCTGTCACTGTGTGAGCGACGAATTCAGCTAACCATCAATAAGCTATCAACATGGGCCAATCAAAATGGGTTTAGGTTTTCCTCAGATAAAACAGTTTGTGTGTGCTTTTCTCGGAAACGCGGACTATTTCCAGAGCCTGTTCTGGCACTAAACAATGCCACAGTTTCTGTGAAGTTTGAGCACAAGTTTCTGGGTCTTACATTTGACAGCAAACTAACCTTCGGTGCCCATATCAAGAATCTAAGATTAAAAGCTCACAAATCACTTAATATTTTGAAAGTTCTGTCCCATCGATCCTGGGGTTCTGACCGGACATGCCTTTTGAGGATATATCGCTCGATAGTGCGATCACGACTGGACTATGGCAGTATTGTTTATGGTTCAGCTAGGCCTTCCATTTTAAAAATGCTCGACCCTATCCATCATCTTGGGTTGCGATTGGCGACGGGTGCCTTTCGCACGTCTCCTGTGCCAAGTCTGTATGCAGAGGCCAACGAGCTGTCTCTTGAGAAGAGAAGATTTTCACTGGGCTTTATGTATTCCCTGAGAGTCAGGTCGATCTCTGATCACCCTGCACGAATGGCTGTGGAAGACATGCGCTCTGAAAGGGTGTTTCAAAACAAAGCCACAACTGTGCCTCCCTTCTCTCTGAGACTGAAAAGTGCCAGTGAGAACATGGGACTCGATTGGAGGCCCCCTGTATTGCAGTCTACTGTTGCAGGAGCACCTTGGGAGCACCCTGTCATTAAGTGTGACCTTTCACTCACGCGGTACAAGAAAGCTGATACTCCCAATGGTGTTTTTCTTCAGGAATTCCTTGCACTGCAAAGTCAGTATGGCGAATATATAAGCTTTTACACAGATGGTACAAAGACTGAATCTGTTGTTGGGTGTTCTATGATTGGCCCAACAGTTCAACTAGTTAGGCGAATCAACTCCTCTGCTTCTATTTTTACAGCAGAACTCTATGGTCTGCTTCTAACCATAAGCTACATACTGGATGAAAAGCTGTCTCACTCCATCGTATACACTGACTCCCTCAGTGCATTGCATGCACTGTCTTCACTATCACCCCCAAGCACTTCCTGCTCCTTGAACTGCGAAATAAAGTTGTTGCTGCCTCAAGACAGGGATACGAAATCATATTCTGCTGGATTCCCAGCCACGTGGGCATTCCGGGCAATGAGGCAGCAGATCGCGCAGCAAGTTACAGCCTCAACGGAAAAAGAATAGCACAAGTGACCGACGACCGGAGCGGCGAAATCGCGACACGCGGCGCTATTGTTCCCGAACGCGCCGATAGCGAGAGTGCCAGTCACGTCCCATGTCTCAACGCGGGGGTGGCCGGCAGAAAGCAGCCCATCCTAAAGCCCGCATTTGGAAAGCTATCTTATCCCTCATTTGTCGGCCGGACGATGCATAAACCTAGGGTGCCTTGCTCCCTGCATAAACCTAGCGCCCACGCAAACCCGATTACCTTCTTTTTCTTTTTTTGCGCGGGCGTTGTGAACGGCGCTATTCTCTTTATTGCAGTTTTCCCCTAAAGCGACACTTTGCTGGGCGATAGACTGTCAAAAGTTGTGGGCGTCACAGCCTGTGTTACAGGACAGCAAAGGCAAAGGTGAAGTCCCCGTAAATTGTTTTCAGAACGACATAGGATGCCGAGGATTGATGACGCGACAAGGGTTCAGATATTGACCCTTGTGCAAGAAGGTCGGACGAGGAGGAGTATTGCTGCAGAGATGGGGTGCTCACTAGGAGCCGTAACGCGCATTGTGCGTGCTTTTCGCGAAGAGGCGAGGATTAGGGACGCGGCTCGAAGTGGGCGCCCAAGAAGGACCACAGAAGAGGAAGACAGATGGATTGTGGCCGCAGCCTGCTGTGATCCTTTTATTACTGCCCAGGAGATACGAGAAGAACTTGGCCTGCAGGTGTCCCTGACTGTCATAAGAGAACGCCGGCGTTCAGTCGGGCTCCGCAGTAGGATGGCTTGCCAGAGGCCTCTCTTGACCCAAAATCACAAGCGGCTTAGGCTGGAGTTTGCCACTAGGCACCTTTCGTGGACTGTCGACGATTGGATGAATGTCGTGTTCACGGACGAATCGACGATTTCTAGCAAGTGGGACCAACAGCGCCGTGTTTGGCGGCTTTGGTTTGCTGCACACTGAGTAGGTCACGTGGTTTCCGTTTCTAGGGAGAATAAGAGAAAGTGACACTTCTAATTTTTGATATATCTTTCATTGCACATCAGACACCGAGAACAGAGTGATAGCCATGATTATGGCATGCACTACACCATTGGTCATTTCAATGTATTCTATTCTTACATTCTTGGTCATTTTACAAATCTGTAGCTGAGAAGTTTACTTTTCAGTTCAATCATACTATGCGAGATTCTCGAAAATAAATGTTAACCTGCTGGCTAAAAAACAAGGTCTTAATTTTTTATTTGTTGCAGGTATAATCCAGAGAACGCGCAGCAGGTTGCCGGTAGCGGCCGCCGTTCTGTTAATGTGTGGGGTGTAATAACACACCAAGGCTTTGGTCCGCTGATCCGGATAGACGGAGCCCTGACAGCTTCCGTATACGCAGACCTACTAGAAAGGGTCTTTATTCCCTTCATTTTGGATGGCCCATTTCAGGATGGGTGCTTTATTTTCCAGCATGACAGGAGCCCCATCCACACATCCAGGTATAATGTCTTGTGACCTATGCAGTCCACACTGAACGAATTATAGAAGATTTTCCATTTCAAATGGAACAGAATAAAAGAGTGGGCGAGAGTTACGTGGATGCCGTGTTCTCCGCGTGTTTGTAGGGCTCGGCGGACACTAGATAAGAAGATAACCGTCAGAATATGTGTTGACTAATTAACCGAAATGTGTTAATTAACTTTTTATTAATAATTTTATGCGGCATGTCGCAATTGCAATATAAAGCGAGTCATTATTGAAGGCTATTCCAATTGACACGATTCGCGAAAAGGCAATAGGCTTTAAGATATTCATCGTTGTAACTTTGCGTTTTTTCACCTGATTTAAAAATAAACGCGCGCTTAGAAAAGGGCAAGAGCTAGCGCCGATAATATCGCGTAGACGATTGCCGTAGTCGTTTTGGGCACCTTGTCACTATCTCTACAGCATGTCCTTGGTAAATGCGCCTCCGAGATAGTAAGTTTTAGTATTGCGTATACGAGCGAACGCAAGCCCTGTGCGTTTGCGTTAACGTTGCGTGTTCCACACTGCGCGTGCGCGGAGCCCAAACCTCGGCCTTGGATTGGCGCAAGGCGACTTTGCGCATGCGCACCGTGGAACTCACAACGCTAACGCAAACGCATAGTGCTTGCGTTTGCTCGTAACGCAATACTAAAACTCACTAATGGCGACGTGGCCGAAACGACTACGTCAATCGTCTACGCGACATTATCAGTGCTACTTTTGCGCTCTTTCAAGCCCGTGGGTTTGAAATCAGGCGAAAAAACGCAAAATTGCAGTTGCAACATGCCCCATAAAATCAACAATTAAAACGTTAAGACACAAATTTTGGTAAATTAGTGAACATATTGTGACGCTTATCCCCTTATCTAATGTCCGCCGAGCCCCACAAACACACGGTGAAAACGGCATCCACGTAACTCTCGCCGCCTTTTTTAAAGTTCTGTTCGAATTAAAATGGAACACCCGTATATAAAATCTGGGCTCAAAATTGCTCCCCGGATGCCATGCAGTGGAGGGGGCGCGTTACAATGGAAAATTCAATTGCCTAAAAAGAAAAAAAGATGAATTGCGGTTGCGGTTTGCGCTTACGGATGCCTTTCTGGGGCTTATGATTGTTGTTACTAAATTGTATTCTTGGCCGTCACTCTTTTTCAATGTTTTCCAAGAAATCCTTAAAGAAGCTGTCATTAATTTTTTTTCTTTTGCGAAACGATTGCTTTTTTGCGTTTTTTTAGGAAGGTCATACAACGAGAGGCTTACGAAAAATGGCGATAACTTTCATTAAATGTAACCCCATAACTCATGTTCATAGTGAGTCGTGCACAAATCTTTCCAAGACAAATTATCAGCTTTGATTAATATATATATATATATATATGTATAGTTATTTTGTTTTCTCTCTTCAAGGCTGGTGCGAGAGAAGCTTGAGGAACTGTGCATCCAGGAGCTTCCATGGCCTCCAAAGGGAGCAGATTTTAACATCATAGAAAACGTGTGGGGCGTGATGAAACAACGACTGGCAAAAAAGAACCTGCATGGAGCGTCACAAGACCTGCTTTGGGAGGCTGTGCGAGAAGAATGGACGAGACTTCAAGGCCTCCCTGATTTCGCGAGCAGCCTCTATACCTCTCTGCCTGCGCGCGCACGCAATGTCGTGGAGGCTGGTGGAGCGTTCGCAAGACACTAGTGCAGCTACCTGCCACGGCTTCTATTTCATTGACTGTTGCAAATCCACTGTATATTTTTGTTTTCTCTAGTGCACGTGCAGTGCTAATATTCGGTTCTGATTTTTTTTTGTAATTAAAGGAAAATTATAGAGTTTATTTTCACTGCAAAAAATAAATGCAGCACAGTTTAAAACACATCTTGGTATTCTGCAAGTTATTTTACAGTGGCTTGCATTTGCACTGCCGCACACAATCTTTGACAGTCTGTCGCCCAGCAAAGGGTCGGTTTAGGGGAAAACTATTGATCCCTTTCGAAAGGCTGCCCCGTGTTGGCAGCTGTGGAACCCCTGCACAATGGTGGACTAAAATCGCAATGTCGCGGCACCCTTAACGCGTTTGGTTGGATTCTAAGGCAAAACACACACACGCGCACGCACGCACGCACGCACGCACGCACGCACGCACAAACAAACAAACAAACAAACAAACAAAAAGGAGATGAGCACAGTGACGTCGGACTTTCGACGCTATGTGATTGACTTGTCGGCTCCTAGCGTTGGCCGACCTCCGACGTTCACTATCTTATGGAATGACTTGCACGTTCTGCGTTGTCAGTTGTTTCGCCAATGTGCGGTGGCTCTAACATTTTAATAATCGGAACGTGACTTTCGAAAGGGGTCAATTAAAAAAAATACCGCCGATCAGTCGACCACTACGCCCGTGCAAAAAAAAAAAAAAGAAAAGAAAGGACTTTGCGTGCGCAATTACGTTGGCGCATTGCTCGGCCGACAAATGAGGGATAAGATAGCTTTCCAAATGCGGGCTTTAGGATGGGCTGCTTTCTGCCAGCCACCCCCGCGTTGAGACATGGGACGTGACTGGCACTCTCGCTATCGGCGCGTTCGGGAACAATAGCGCCGCGTGTCGCAGATTTCGCCGCTCCGGTCGTCGGTCACTTGTGCTATTCTTTTTCCGTTGAGGCTGTACTTGCGTGAAGCAAACAGTTGATTTCCACAACATTTCTTATGCAGACTACAAAGGCCTTCTCGAGGCGTCAGTTAAGCGCAAATGGCAGGCTGAATGGGATCAAGAAATCAGCAACAAGTTGCACATGATCAAACATCTTTTGAGCGAATGGCAGAGTGCACACCACCAGGAACGCTTTTATGAGGTTGTCCTTTGCCGGCTCAGGATTGGTCACCCTCATCTGACTCATGGCTACCTCCTTCGTGGGGAAGATGCCCTCACTTGTGAGCAGTGTGACAATGCCTTAAGCATTCTACATATTCTAGTTGAATGTCATGCTTATTATGAAAACGTCTTTTGTATTTTTCGCAACTGTATCGAGAACAAGTCCCACTACACCCAGCTCTGCTCTTAAGTGATGATTCTCTTGTGACACACACTAAAGTTTTCAAATTTTTAGATAGTATCGGCCTTCTACACCGATTGTAGCTTTCTTAATCTGCAGATCATGCCCATCACTTCTTTACCTTTTGGTACCCCATTACCATCTTTTATCTAATCACTGGCTACTAAAGCCTCTTTCTTCTTCAAAACCCTTTCCAGCAATAGACTTGTTTTTGGCGCTCTATGGCCTTAGTTGCTTTTGCGCCACAAACACCAAATCAACCAACCAACCA
>JAZHYW010008946.1:0-19125 GCA_037355805.1 Ixodes ricinus | reverse complement strand
TACTTCGTTCAGTTACGGCTATTGCTAGTTTTTTTCCAGGATTTTTAGCGTAAATGATATTGATAGGCTACATTAACTATGAGTGTGAAAGACGGAGTGGGAGAGATGCTTTAGCTCAACGGAAGTATCTTGCTATGATTAATTTTTTCACCATATTTTTTTCTTAATCCCCATTGTAAACGGAACCTACTTTGCCTTGAGCCTTATTTCTAAAAAGACAGTTTTGTGTTATGTACTTTTATGATTATTTATATGATAAGTTACAAATGATAATAAGTAAAACACTTCAATATCGAAGATAACCCTGCATTATAATCAAGAATTGGCTCATTTAGTGGTGCAATTATTAACCATGTTGAATTAACCTGAGACTGGGGTAGAGACGAAACATTAAAACGTAGAAGGGACAGAAAATAGACTGGATGACAGTCTCAAACTCAGCTAACTTGTTTATTTAGTTCACCTCCTTATATATCTCAATCTCGAGGTTATCTCCACCAACACAAAAGGACCAAAGTCTACTGCAGTTCAAGCGCCACAGTCTCCATCACACAATGCAAGAACGTTAACAACCTTTACAGGTCACACAATGCAAGAACGTTGACAACCTTTACAGGTTGACGCGATGAGGCAACATCCATCCACCTTCAAACTTGAACAGAAGAATCTCTTCCCCTACTATTCTAAGCAGAGTTCATACTTCTGAATCATAACACGCCCTTTCCACATACAAAAAAGAAAAAAGCTGGAATGGTAGTTGGGCTAACATACATAGAAAAAAATCAAACAAAACAACACGTTTTACAGTTTTTTGTAAAATCACAAACATGGTCGCACTTCAAACAACTCAAATCGCAAAGTAAAAAAAAAAAGAAAAGATTATTACATTCTTAGAAAGCTTTTCGAATTGCTTCCAAACTGTAGTGAAGCCTGACTTATGCAGTTGCCTAGAGACTTTATCACACGGTCTCCCTTCACAGTCAAACCTCGTTGCACCGAACACGGATATATAGAAATAACGCTTATATCGAGTCGTTGTCGAACTATCGCCGTAAGAGCTACATGTATTTCAAATTTCTTATAGCAAACTCGGTCGGTTAAAAAATGAATATGCTCGAACTCCGCAGCGCCGGAAAGCTGCGCTCGGGCTGACAGACGGCAGGCTTTCCCGCCGAACATCGAAGGATCTGGCAGTGCTTTGCCGCGAAAGCACATCGTGAGGATGGCGGTAGGCGCAGCTTAGGCGTTTGCGACTTTTATTCCAGCGCGTGCCCGCGCAAAGCTCTATGTCTATGGTGCCGAGAACGCCATCCAGATTCGGCGGCATACGGGCTCGTCCATCAGCTCAATCGCCAGCACGCTCGGCGACGCATGGCGCGCACCATGCCAATGTGCGCGGTTCCCGCGGATTTACGTTCCTCCGGGTCCGTTCCTCCGACTTTGTGTCAGCCGCATGTGGCGTGCTGATGGCAGCAAACGTAAGTAAAGCGTACTCTCTTTGTCAAGCTGCCCGTGGTCGCGACGAAATTTGAAATCATCCGCCCGCGTTGAAAAAGGAGGAGGAAGAAGTCAGAGTTGCCAGAAAGCGTACAACATACTGCAAAGCACTTTGAGCACGCTGCCTGAAGACGAAAGCGACATCGAATCGAAGGCTGAGCATGAAGCAAACACTCCAGCGCCTGCGCTGTGTTAGGACACCAGCCTGTCGAAAAAGTCGGATAGATCACTTCACATAGTGGGCGCATAGCGGCATGGCACATTCCAGCGATCCGGGCGGATCGCTTCAGCAGAAAGCAAAGGACTTGAGTTCATCCACCAAGCTGCAAACGTCGCCGCAAGTAGCAGGGGGCTACAACGTTTCACAGCCTTCCACGGCAGCAGCCGGGAAGACGGTCTCGGCAACACTGCCGCATACTGCAATGCAATCGACGGTAGTGGTCTGGCGCTTCGGTGGACCGCTTGGAGACAGTGGAGGCGGGCCGTAATAAGGGCATACGGTCAACTCCATGAAGCAATCCTACGCTGCGGCGGTTTTATTGCTGCAATAAATAGTTCACCGTAGCAGCTTCACGTGGTCGTCATTTTTGCCGCTAAGCGCTTTTAGTGATTAAATCTCGCTGAACGCTGGCGCTTTTTTTGTGTGTGATTTTGTATAGCGAATTTGATTATATCACACTATTCGGCAGTCCCTCGCATCTGTTCGAGTATAACTTGAGGTTCGACTGTACTCTCTTTGCAATCGTTCCTCTCATTGCGTACTATTTCCGTCTTCGACCAGAGCGCCGTGCCGTTGTTACGATTCATGAATATGTTTTGCAATTTCCGAGTTTTGTAGCATTATTCTTTACATTTCTTTTATGTTCGTTTAATCTATCATTGATGCAGCGGAACGTCTCTCACATACCTAAATCCACATCCCCAATGGTGGCTCATACACAACACCAATCCCGCAACGCTACCGATTTTTCACGATGAGCCTTACTACTCCGCTCATACGCCTGTTTGAAATGGCGTCAATTTACTCAGCCTAAAAATCTGAGACTAAGACAACTGTCTACTCCAAACTGCCTCGCACATGCCTTCAGGTTGTGAGAGAGTGTCATGAAAATGTAGGGGATTACAGCAAAGCGGTTCCTTGAGTTTCTGTTCCGTAAACTGTAAAACGTTTTGGCTTTGTTTGGTTTTTCTATGTTGTGTTGGCCCAGCTACCGTTCCAGGTTTTTTACACGTAGCCGGAGCTGTTAAGGGCTAGGTTTCCAAGGATCGCGTCCGGTACAACGCACTTGTCGACAAAAGCGCCTCTTGACGGCTACCGCCATCTATAGCGACGGCAAGCGCGCAACTGTCAGCCATGGTTGCCGCCCGTTGTTCGTAGATGGCGTCAACCGCTCCAGCTAACATAGAAGAATGGATAGTTGAGTGCGTTGGTGGGAATTCATCGTAGAAACAGCGCAAAAAACAGGCGACGACAAAGAAGAAGCACACGTAACGGCGCAGGCGCTGCGTCACGTGTGTTTCTTCGTCTCGTCTTTTGCGCGCTGTTTCTGCGCTGTTATCAGTTTCGGTTTGGGCTTAGGATGGGTCGGCCCACGCCCTTTCGGCGGAAGGAAGACTGGTTGCGGAGAGCGAGCGACGTGCGCAGCAGCGCAAATGGGTCATAACCGCCGCAAAGCCGCTTTCGCCTCAACTTCCACTGCGTCGGCGCTTCAGATTCCCTTGCCAAAGAAGAGCACATCGCTCGCCTTAAAAGCCGCTGCCGAGAACAGAACCAGCGATGTAAAGGCGCCGGCGGACCAACGCCACGGACGACGGTCGTGCCACGGAGGCCAAGCGCAAGCGCGAGGCCCGGCGACGACTGCACTCACACGCCGGATGAACGGTTCCCGGGCGTGGCGTGCGTGTTCCGAAGGGAGTTCGTGGATTACCCGTTTGGCGTCACGTGCGCCATGTGCGACCGACTTTGGGTCGCCGGAGAGCGTATCCACGATCGGCGGCGTGTCGGACAAGAAGAAGCGGGAAACGGGCGCGTGCGCGCTGCTGCGGCAGTGTATCGAGTACAGCTCGGCTGGTCTTCCTTCTTCACAAAAGTGGAAAGGCTGAACGTTTTTTTTGTTTTTTTTGTATGTGGAAAGGGCGTGTTATGATTCAGAAGTATGAACTGTGCTTAGGATAATAAAGGAAGAGATCCTTTTGTTCAAGTTTGAAGGTGGATGGATGTTGCCTTATCGCGTCGACCTGTAAAGGTTGTCAACGTTCTTGCATTGTGTGACCTGTAAAGGTTGTTAACGTTCTTGCATTGTGTGATGGAGACTGTGGCGCTTGAACTGTATAGACTTTGTCCTTTTGTGTTTGTGGAGATGACCTTGAGATTGAGACTACATAAAGAGGTGGACTAAGTAAACGAGTTAGCTGAGTTTGAGACGTCGTCCTGTCTATTTTCTGTCCCTTCTACGTTTTGATGTTTCTTCTCTCACCCCAGTCTCAGGTTAATTCAACATGGTTAATATTCGCCAGCTCGCCTGCACCCTTACGATTTTTTCTGTGCAATTATTGTTTAATCTTCAAGTGATGTGTTAACACACGTTGGGATCTGCTCCGAAAGGGTCAATGGCTGCTCCAAGCCAACATTTTGCCTGCTACAAAACCTGCTAAAAAAAGGTCAAGTGTCGCTTCCATCACTGTATTCAAAAGGGTAGTCTTCCTCGCTCGTAGGGTTGGAACGCCATTTGTGCAGCAGTTTCCTTCGCCGGTTTGCGGGCATGTTGTCATTTTCGTTTTATATCTTTCCAGATGGACAAAAGAGAGACAGCTCTGGCATCGTGCTCTCCTTAGTTCCTGGTGACACCAATCAGTATGTGTTGCCTCTCCAAATATTTTCATGTGTTGCACATCCCAAAATGTCTGACAGTGTGCAGAAGAGCAAATGCCTGCTCCATCTGAAACAAATGACCAGTGCTTAATGTCCACGACATGGTTTTTTTCATTTAGTTTGGTAGACTAGTGCTCAGAAAAACACGTGACATTCATAAAGTGTGCAGCAGGTTGTAGCTGTTTTGTTTCCGCATGCTTTTTTTTTTAATGTGCACATTGGATAAAGACAGAGGAAACTCAAAGCTCCATAACCAAGGTCTTTCCTGTCGGCTTTGTCACTGTTGTTTGAGTGCTACTCTTCATCATGACTCCACATGAACTAACCTCCTTACCTTTCTTTACGAAACCATTTGTCACCTCGAGGGACACCGGAGAAACCCTGAAACTGCTTTTAAAGTTAAAGCCTTACTTGTCCCATTACGCGAAATAGCGTATGCATAAGCGTATTGGTGTGCCCGATAGATGGTCACACCAATACATCATCAAGCATGCGCCTCAGGAATAGAACACAAAGAAAAGCACAAGAATGCAGATGCTTTGTCACGTAAACCGTCGTGAAGCTGGCGGGGTTCGCTGCGCCTGCACGTTGGGGGGCGTAATGTCACCGCCGGAGCGCCGTGTGAAGAAGGAAGGTGTGGCGCGCTGCTTGTTGGAATGCGCTGCGTCTAGGAATGCTTTGTCATTCCTACACATACCGTATTTATTCACATATTGAACACACTTTTTTCCCGAAAAATTTACACATATTTGGGGTTAAATGTTTTGCATTTACACACTTCATGCGAATGTCATATTAGGTGTCAATATGACATGGCAAGGTACTGTGGCACGTCCCCACTGATGGAGGTGCACCCACGACTGGGAAAAGCGCCCTACGAAGCTCACTCGGCACGGAAAGCAGCGCAAAGTGCAATGTGACCGTTTTTAGGCGACCTATATTGCTAGTATCCGGTGGCGGGTTCAGGTATGTACTGCGACTACGCGTATAAGAACTCGTATGAAGTCCAATCGCCGACCGCGGAGGCCAGCTCGCACGGATCAAGTTTCGTTCTGCGGAGACTGCTGTTACCAGGCAGGCTGTTACCAGACACTCTCAACCTACGACGCAGCGTGCACCTTGCTGTGCCGTTCTGTTACAGATTAAATAAAGGCATTTACCCGGAGTATGTGAAATTAGTCCTAACCACTTTTACGGTTTCACTGTCTGAAAGCAGACCACGGACGACGGCGTGTTTGTTGACATCAATGCACCTGATAGGCAAAGAATGTCCGGGGCTGGACAATTTTTCAACCCAAGCTTCGTCAAGTGTGCGCGCCGCTTGGTTTCACGGTTTATCACTTCCGCAACTGCATTTCAAGCCGAGAGTGGCTTGGCTGGCTTGGCCCGACCGCTTGGCGGCAAAAGAAAATTGGCTTGGTGGCTAGCTAGATTGGACGCAATTCGAGACTCGCGGAGCCGAAAATCGGAGGTGTGTTGATTACGCGAGGGAAAAAAGAAAGTCCAAATACCGTATTTTCACGATTCTAAGTGCCCCCTGATTCTAAGCACCCCCCACTTTCAAACATAAACACCTGAAAAAAAGTTTGCATGCAAATGTAAGCACCCCCCTCCCGAACAAGAAATTCTGAGATCGGAGACGCCAGTATCGCCAAGCGCCGGAGTCGTGAACGGCCGCTGGCGCTTGGTTTCAACGTCAGTTAATAGATGGCAGCACATACCGCCATTTTCCACTTTCGCATCCGTGCAGGTTGCGAAAGAGGGTGTGTTGCCGTACCCTCTATCGAAGATGTTTTGTCTGTTTGGTCTCCTTGCGCTTGTTGCAGTCGGTTGTTTATGGTTGTTTAGTCTGTTAAGCCTATTCGTCTGCGTTGGCCTCGCAATCGTATTCCGTTCACTGTGTGCACGTGGTTTGCGGAAGTCGTCCATCATGAGTGCGAAGAGAACTTCATACACGATGAAGTTCAAGAGAATGGTTATTTCTTGTGCGGAAGACAACGGAAATCACGGTGCTGCTGAACAGTTCGGAGTGCGGCGTTCCGCGCAAGCCGAGGCTGGGGTGGAGTGGATGATGAAGAGGAACGGTTTCTCTTTGAGACGCCGCACCACTATCTGCCAGAAGCTACCAGTGGACTTCGAGGACAAGCTCGTCAGCTTCCAGCGTTACGTGATGAAGCTGCGTCGCGAATCTCGCTACGGACTCGGGCAGATCGGCAGTGCCGATGAGACCCCTGTGTACAGTCGGCACGGAGATGAAACGCGTAACAAGGAGCGCATGGTTTTCGACCCACGCTGAGTCACCTAGAGACTCAACACCGAAGGTTTGGATGCACTGAGCAAGGAGTCTAACACATCGAAGGAGGAGCCACCTTCTTGCAGCTCTCATCTGGTTCAGGTGGTGCAGCATCTAGCGAAAACCATGCACCCACTGTTCGCGTTTCATTCCGTGCCGACTGTACATCGACATGCCAAGGACGTGCACCATGAGCAAAGTAGGCGCCAGAGAAGTAAAAGTGCGTACGACTGGCTATGAGAAGCAAAGGGTGACCGTAATGCTGTGCATCACAGCCGACGGTCAGAAACTTGCGCCCTACATCATCCTCAAAAGACTAGTTGCGAGAGCGACTAGTCGACCGTGGTGCAAACTGATGGCAAGCGGGCTACTCTCCAGTCTTTATTTATTTCCTTTAGAACATTTATTCTTTCATTTTGATTATAATAAATTCATATTTCTTGTGCAAATTTCGTATTTTCGGGGCATGTTCCGAATCTAAGCGCCCCCCTTTTTGAACATCGCAGGTTTGAAAAAAGGGAGTGCTAAAATCGAGTAAATACGGTATTGGTACTTGTTTAGGGAAGTGTTCATTATGTGAGTAAATATGGTAACCAGTCCTAGGTGTCTCTGCCGAATTGTTTTTGTTTATGGACTTTGTTGCGGTGATTCAGAAGATCGTAGAGTATGCATTTATACAGTGGTTCTCAAATGGGGGTATGTGGACCCTTTGGGGCCTCAAGGGCCTTCTCGGGGTCCCCAAAGCCCTCAATTATCAATCAAGCCAAGCAGCAAAACTTTTTTATTGATGCTGGCTGTCTCCAAAGATATAAATAGACCAAACCATGTGCACCGCGTGAGTGGGATTGATTATTCTTTATTTAAGAGCATCGAAGTCTGTTTGCAGCATTTAGTTTTCTTCATTTACACTTTCGTCATCAGTAATCGTTCAACACCTCCCTTGGTGGATGGGGTCACCCATCTTCCGCTGATCCAGAAGGGTCCCCAAAACATCAGTAGTTCAGAACCACTGCATTGGTGGGAAGGCTGAAGATTGTTTGGCATAAAGAGGTACTAAAGTTCTTTCTAAGATCCTCGCTTTATTGTCATAACTCAATCTACGAGCTCTAAGAATCCAAAAAAAAAAAAAAAACAGTTACACTCATGCTCGACCGATTGATGTATTAAAAAGTGATCAAAGATCCCTACACTTAACAGTGGCGCAGAACGACAGACGGTGCTAGCAAACCTTGTTGAATATGGTTGAATGATGGGCGGCGCTTGTCAGCCACTCGCGGCGATGGGTTCCCGCGTGGATGAGCGGTACTTATCGACTGCTTGTGTACGCGGGAACCCATCGCTCGCAAGTGGCTGACAAGCGCCACCCATCGTTCAACTATATTCAGCAAGGTTCAGTAGCACCATCTGTCGTTCTGTGCCAACGGTAGATCTTAGTTTCTTTTATCACCTTTTAGAGTGCAGCTCTTTAGCGCCCCTTTCCGTGTTTTGCAGTGTCCGCGTAACTGCGCTAAATTTAGAGGGAAAATTGATGTCATGTGACCTCAAAACCAATTCACTTCCCCGCTAAATTTAGCAGGGAAATTCAGATTTCTCCGCTGGATTTAGCGGACAAGTTCAGTTTCTCCTCTGGTTTAGCTAGAAAATTGACTTCACGTAACCTCAACACTGACTCAATTCCCCGCTAAATTTAGTGGGGAATTGGAATTGGTGTTGAGGTCCATGTGACATCAATTTTCCCGCTAAATCTAGCGAGAACTGAATTTGTTCATAGGTGACGTGACGCTAAGTCGTGTGACGTCATTTTCCCCACTAAATTAAGCGGTAGAACTGATTTGGAAGAGGAGGGAGAGGAGGAGATGGAGAAGGATTGGCATACCCTCCCCTCCATACCTCCCCCACCCTCCCTCCTCATCAAGATCTGCACTCTAATTTCACATTACAGAGATTTGTGAACGTTTAGTCTTTTCAATACTCAAATCGACCACCCATGAATGTAATTTCGTGTTTTTTTAGGAAGCTTAGAGCTCATAGATTAAGTTATGACCATAAAACGAGGATCTCAAAACACACTTTAGTGCCCCTTTAAAGCAATACAGTGGCGTAGTCACCTAACTAATGCCTCGAGTGAGAACGCTTGGTTCAAACATGTACAGAGATATGTGACTTGGTTCTTAAACGATGCCTACTGTGGTGATGCCCTGTACTCGAGGGCAAGTGAACTCAAAAAATCTGCAGGGCGTGCACTGAGAAATGCCAACAGTATTTTCCCTCTGGGACGAGAAGATAAACTAGGCATTGCCGTACGTCGAGTCTCCATCCATCTGTAGCACTAGCAGTTGGGATGAGATGTCAAAGTGTCAGGACCTGGACATTATCAGATTATTAAATTAGAAGCGATATTTCAATTTCTTGTAAAAGAAACGGGCCTGTTTCCTGCTGCAGATGCAGTTTGACTTCACCTATTCACAGGCTTTGCTGGTCGACATTTTCTCATTGTAAATTTTGGAAAATCGCAGCCATATTTTGAATTTAGTTAATGTTAGCTTCTGAAGCATTTGCCTAATGTTGCAACTGCTGGTGCTAAATTGGGGCAGGTTATGAGTTCTTGCAGTAAAGTAAAAGCTTCTTTGCTTTCCTTTGTGGATGTCTTGAAGATTCTTGGGGAGTCCTTGTGGACCTATGGCCTAGTCAGTGTACTCGCTTATCACTAGTGACTCACTGGCACGTTCGTCATTTTATTTTCCTCTCTTAGGGTGAAGCGAAGAGCCGGAGTGTACGTTCTTGGCACTGGGGGAATGATCAGGGCACACACTAAAGGTGAGGCCGAAAGTCACACAACTTTTTCCCCGTGTCCACACTTGACTAGGCGACAAAGGAATAATTGAATAAGTGTGATTGTCACCTTTGTTTGCAGAGAACTTCGAATCAGCTTGTCGAATCAACGAGAACTTGACGCTGTATCCGTTTGCGTTCCGTACCCACACCCACAAGCTTGGTGAGTGTGTCTACTTATGGTGCTGGAAAACCACTGGCAGCGTTGAACAGTTTGGGAATGCAAATGCAAATGTCAGTTTGAAGGAGTTTCAAATAGTTTTTAATTTCCACTTCTTTTTTTCGTAATAACATGGACATTGGATATTTTTAGGCAAGGCTGTGACCGGTTACGTGGTTCGGAAAGGACAGTGGACGAACATTGGAAAACACAGCCCTCAGGAACCTCAGGCAAGTTGAATGTTTACTTTTAGAGAAAAGTACTCTGGTACTGTGCAAAAACATAAAAAAGAATTAATTGTAGAAAGATATGCTAAATTATACATAAAGATCTGCTGTCTGTGTTCTGCCTTCCTGCGTTTAATTCTTCCTTAAATATTTGGTGTTCGCTTTCGAGTTTTGACTACTCTCTCCTACTAAAATGTGCCATCCTTTCAGAGTGCAGCGTACTGGCACCCATCTTGACATGTTGACTTGCTGTTTCAGATGTTTTACCCCGCAAAGAAAGGTCTGAAGATTGTCAAGGGAGATGTGCTGGTACGTCTTGCATGCTAGGGTGTCGATTTCTTATTGTGGTCGGAACTTGTGGATCTGTTGAGGCGGTAATTTAGCTTGGGAAGATCAGTGTGCTTTAGTGGCTGGATCAATGGAGACAATTGCATGACTAGTGCACTAATTTTCATGTTTATTTCTAAAAATTAAACGTGTGGAGGTTCTTTGGCGTTTGTTTACTTGGGAAGAGCTCTTTATACATCTTTGTAATAAAAAGGCTTGTTGGTTCGAGCAAGTTCGAGCCACCTGAAACTTCCTCTCTGATATACCTGTAATAAAGTTTTTCAGACAGGCAGACAGCATAACAAAACGGCCAAGAACAAACTGACTTATTGGTTATGGTTTCTTCTCACAGGCTGCACGTTGTACCATGCAAAACTTCAGGGACAGAGACACCTATGTTGGGTAAGTTTGCGACGTGTAAGGTTCTTTACAGATTTTTGTATCCTAATCTAGAACTAACCTAACCTAAGTAATTAACAGTATTAACAGCAATACTTCTGATAGTAGTTTATTTTTCCACCGATACAACAATAATGACATGGCAAGCTGGTTACTCTACCAGTCTTTTTTGACTGATGCTTATAAATGGGCCAAGTGGCCCAAAAGGAGCCCATAGGTTCTATGTGCCATCTATATATCTTTCTGTAATAGGAATAGATGACTTGAAGTTGTGGAAACCAGATG
Organism: Ixodes ricinus; assembly: GCA_037355805.1. NCBI lineage: Eukaryota > Metazoa > Arthropoda > Arachnida > Ixodida > Ixodidae > Ixodes > Ixodes ricinus. The sequence continues at coordinate 8,233 of JAZHYW010008946.1, read as the reverse complement.
CAGCCGTAGAAACAGCCTGATGCCTGGGAGGCATACATTGATTCCCATTTGCCATGCCTTTTTCTCCGCTAGGGCATGCGGACGACGATTCTCAGATAATGCATAGCCTTTACGCATAAAAGTTCTAATACATTGGTATCCTTAGAAAAATTCCACGCTGAAAGTGCAGTGTTCTGGCAATACCAATGATCAGTACACATACTTTCATGAACTATGCACTTGGGTGAACAAAATCTCATCACCGACAATTGTCGGGCGATTCCTCTCTGTCCGGTCCTTTCTGTCACCAGCGGTGACATTTTTAGGTGACAGCTTTAGAATTGGACAAAGTGGACCCATGGCTGCAGCGACCGCGTGGCAGAGCGTTAGACCCATCATGTGCCAGTGCGCTTCAAAGTGTACGCTTGCATGCTCTCGGTATTTAGACACCCTGGTGATAATGGTGCAGCGATCAATCAGTAAGGATTTCCCACATCAGAAGGCCCGACCAGGCACTATATCAGTCGTGGGGCAGAAGTAGAGACTTACTAGTAGGTAGGTTGGCTTCAGCTCTGATGGCTCGGGCATATAGCCGGTGTGCTGGAGCTTGTCTCTGAAACAACGCCTCTTGAGAGGGAACAAAACGGTTAACAACTTTGCACCCCACTTTGGCACCATTTGTCACAAATACAGAATTCAGTCTATGTCTACATTGCTTCCAGCATCCACCCAGCTTTGATTGCGACCGCATACCATGTCCGTGCATATTGTCGTTGTCTTGAAGCCTGGTTTGCTTTTCAGTATGGCGAAAGGTGTACACTGCGTCATGTGCACAGAGAGGTAGGATGTTGCGCCACGCAGTTGGGCGCAAACAGGATATTGGTGCTTCTTCGAGTTTCGCTCGAACATTTTACTGTCGAGACCGGTTATAACGAAGTCAGCGGGGAATCAGAAATCGCTTCGCTATATCCGCTTCGTCGTTATATATGAACTCAAACAAATAACATGAAAAAAAGAAGATAACACGGGTTGTCAGGGGCACATGTTTATCGAGCCTGCAGAAAGTGGTCGAGGCTTCCTGCACACGTCCTCTGCGGAGGACGCCGGCGGTGGATAGCATTCGTTACATTTATGCGCGCTTCGTCCAGGATGGCACGCTTTTGATTCAAGGAGATTGCCTTAGTCTTCCCCGTCGAGGCGTTGGCGGTGCCGGGACATCTCCATCGTTGAGTGGCGATGATTTGCCGAATCGGTGCTTGAGCAAAGTAGACTTTCACGCAAAAGCAACCTCACTAACCAGACGTCGACACGGATCACGAAGCAGACAAAGAATCGTGCGCAACACCGAGTTCGCGCTCAAGCTTGTCTGTCGTCGGTATAGAAAGCCTCAATTTAAGAGACGGAGCAACTGCTCAATCTGGGTCACGTGGTTTGTGGGCCGTGTTTGTAAAACGAGCTGCAGCATGCAAGGAGTCAAAACTCAAAAGCGTTCACCTTCTGCAAACGTGTCCGCCTCTGCCAAGTTTTCTCGTTACACTGGCCACGCGACAATCAAATGCTGGCATACTTACTGCTCCCTCTCTTAAATCTAGGCTGTCTCCGTCATCTCCTTTGGAACGGTGTCGCTAGCACTCTGAACGCCCCTGTTGGCATGCCGCGACGGCCTCTCTGCGTGCGATGCGGTAAAGCTGCTTCCAGATAAGGAGCGGGGGCAGACGACGTGTCAAAGACTGCTGCCGGCGGCCTCTACAGCATCTTATGCATCCTCTCCCGGGTGGCTTCTTGGCCGCAGCGGCAAAGCGCGGCTGTCCGAGACTTAATAAACTTTCCGAATTTCGTTTTTTTTTAATTATCACAAAATTTCTCTTTGTTATATCCGTGAGAGCCGCTCAATTTCCTTCGCTAAACACGGACACAAATGCATTGAAAAAGTGCGAACGGGAACGGGATATTGGGATCGCTTCGTGTAGCCGCTATTTCATTAGAACCGGCCTTGGCAGTATTAACAAATGCATAGCTTTACTTTTACCCCCTTAGTTGTTACCCCAGAAGGCATGGTCTTTTGGCTGGACACGCCAATGCTTCAATCCTAACCCCTTAACTAGGGAGCACGTCTTTAGACGAGTAGAAATTTTGACCTCAGCTGGGGACGCGTCTATCGACGCACCACTTTTCAGTTAGTCTTGGGGAGCGCAGCACGCCATTTAATCGCACGAAAGGAAGTGCCATTTATCCCCAAACATTGGAAATAATTTTGCTTTAGAAACCAGTGCATAGATGGCAACACTACAAAAGTTTGATATCAGAGTTTGATGAGATACATCTGGTACCAAAAAATATAGGCAAATTGGGGATAAAAAAATGCCCCATTTCGCCAATATTTTTTGGTCATGGAAGTCCCCAGTTAAGAGGTTAGCACAGCGTTTGAAGTGTAACGAGTGAGAAGAAAGTGCAGTGTGTCCCCCGAAAAATGTAGTGTTTCTTTTCACTACTGCTTCGCAGAATGCTCAGTCTCTGCCCAAATGTAGCGCTCGCCGTCCAAACCAGGTGCCAAAGTTTCAGAGCTAAAAGTCATCTCATTCAAAAGTTATTAAGTGATTATATGAAACCTTCAATGTGAAAATGGGGCACGTTCCCAGTAGTAGACACCATTAATTCCCACGTGTCAAAGGGCTTCGTCAGCCATTAATTTCCTATTAAATTTCTGTAAATCGTCGGTAATGTTTTAGTAAGATGACGGCTAGTTCTGAAACTTTGACACCTGGTCTGGACCACTGGCGCCACATTTGGGCGTAGGCTGAGCGCTCGGCTATGCATGGTTTGTTTTTACTAGTGATGGGCCGACCTTTTGCCGAATCGAAAGTTCGGCGCCGATTCTTGGGATTCGGCAAAGCCGAACCTTTGCCGAACTTTTCTAAAGATTCGGCTAAGATTCGGCAAAAATACATTGTTACCAGACTTAACGTTGATATTTAGTTTTCCCTAGCGAAAAAAGGTCTTATATTTTTTTTTCTTAACTTAAATGCAACATGTAATGCATATTGACACAGTTATTACTAAATAAGGTGATATTCTACAAGATAATTGTATCGGTGTCGTTTTGTGTTTGTTTACTGGCAATTTTAATGACTCCTTGCAGAAGTGGCGTGACAACGAGGTTGGGTAGAAGCGAGCGTCGCGCAGTGGTGCAGTCACGAATCACGCTACGAGAGTTTCGGTTTTGAGGCATTATCAGCGCAAGCCTGCATGTGTGTGTACGTTGTTAAAATGAAGGCAATAACGCTGCGTTCTTGCTTTCTCTTAGTCAACGGTTTGTGCGCGTGTGAAAACGAATGCTACGGTTGGTGAGCCTTCATCAGAAGAGATAATAATATTATTGTAAATATGCCTGTTTTTCGATTTGAGTCACTTGACGCCAGCTTTGCATGAAAGTGTGCATCCCATATTCACAACGTCTCGTTTTTAACCATTAAAATACCGGTTTCTGATGTTAGGACACACACAAACGTTTAGGAAGGTAGGGAGAGTTAGGCATATCGGACGTGCAACGTCGAGCATTACAGTTCTGTTTAGTTTAATGCAGGTACATGAAAATCGCGAAATAACGCTAATTGAAAAAGCAATACTATTTTGTTTTGGCACACACTACTTCTGAGCCGAAAACAGAACTGCTATAATTGCGAGGAGTGCTTTAAAGTAATTGTCGGCCAGTGTTTCAACTACCTCGTTGCATCACTGGAAATGTCAAAGGAAAATCACTTTATCCGGAATGTACGGCATCATTTGTCACTTGCGCTGTGGACTGCGTAAATTACTGGTCAATCTTCTATTCTCGAGGCAGAAAATGTTGAAGAGGACCACACTCGCTCACAAATGCACAGTTACCGCATTGCCTACTCCACATCTCGCCGTAACCGCTGGTTGTACTACACTGCACGATGGTAATCGCACGACTGTACGGTGTCCATTTGCAATCCATGGCCTCGTTGCCTCGTCGCGTTTTGCGTGTGAGCAGACGGTTGCCGAATCTTTGCCGAACTTTCCTTCGAAAGTTCAGCATTTGCTGAACTTTGCTGAATCTGAAGTTCGGCAGATTTGGTCTATCACTAGTTTTTACAGTGAAAGAAACACTAATCTTCTTTTCCGGGACAGTTTGTATGTGATCATGCTCCAAAAGATCTGTGTTCCTCCAAACTCGATTTTAGGCTGTTTCAAAATGTGCTCCAAACATCACATCACGGCTATAGCTAGGTTTCCACTTGAATTGCCTTAATGTGGGAAATAGATCACCTGACTAAGGTCTAATGGCTTCTGATGAGCCTTCTGAGACTCATTGGTTGACATTGAACCAGTTATTGAACTTCCACTCTCTTTCCAGGGGTCCGATTTTAGTCAAGGTGTAAACAACAGTGTTCTCTGGCTACCGATTGGACGTGGCACAACAGCTTTCTGCTGAGCACGCTTGATCGGCCAATAAGAAATTTTTGACTCATTCATAGTGTTGCGGTGTCAGCTTCTGACAGACACTCAAAGGGCGAAGAGAGGTCTTGTGGCCTCCGATGTACTTGCCCGAGTTCTCCTTTATCCACTATCTGATATCCGCTTGTGTACTGTAGAGCAGCAGAACCACTTGATTTTTGCGTAGGAAGCACGGGTTGCCAATCACTTTCAACGCAAATTAGTAGACAATGACAATTTCAGCCCGCATCCGATCTCACTTCGTTGCAACACTTACTTCGTAGCAGACAATCAACATTTTCTTGTGCTCAGCTAGCAGACGAAAAAAAGTTGTTTTCTTTTTCGTCTGCGGACGACGCCTCATAACAGACAAATCTCTTTCCTCACTTGCGTCAGCAGACGAGCAGTCCGTGAACAACATTTTAGCTTTCTCTGGCAGAGGTACATTTGATCACGCTCTCACCTTGACCAAAATGGAACCCCAGGAGTTGTTGGGTGGCAGAAAAACTGCGGGGTCGCCTATACGTGAGATATTGTCGTTCTCGTTTTCAGCCCCACGGGTAACGACGAGATGTGCAACTTTTACATCATGTACTACGTGGATGGAGACAGGATCCTGAGCGACAAGCAGTGCTTCTCCTACGGACCCCCATCTACTACTGGCACAGCGACCCGCTGCTGAGAGACGACCTCACTACGAAGGTCAACGAGGATGCCAGCACCCTCGACTGATGGAGCACTCCCGTCGTCCGACCCCCGCACGCAGTCCCCAACCGTCCCTAGACCCAAATATTTTTGTCGGACCCTGCGAGTCCACCGGTTCGTTCTCTTGAGACAACCCAAATGCTCGTCGGGCGGAGCGACCTTCGACTTTTTCAACTCTCGGTGAAACCGTCTTTTCTTTTTGTGTAGTTTCGGACTTCTAGAAGTCGCTCTCCCGTGTTGTAAGAATATCAAATGTAATTTTTTAACCCGTCTGTTTTGGATGAGTGACCTGAGGATGCAGACATGCCAGAGAGTGCAGTTAAGAAAGACTGGTTGTTGTTGAGGAGTTATGGTCGCTCAAGACGTACGAAACGCAGGGCGCGACCTGTCACAGTCATGCTTCTTGTTTTGTGATTGGTTCTTCGGCGTCCTTATCGGCTGATGCCTCATTCTCATTGGCTGCTGTGGAGTGATGACAGAATGCTCGGAACTCGCCCCGCCCTGCGTTTCTTACGCTGTCGGGCGACTAGTGCGACGCGGTGTTGGATGGGAGCGATGCAGTTGGGTGGTCACATTCCGGTTTGAGGATTGCACTGGGCTGCAGTAAAGAATGATTGCTGCTCGGCAGTTCTTTTCGTACCTCCCCTCGAAAACGACGAACAAAGTTTTTGTTTCAAGAGTGTATCTGCAATCTCTTGTCTAAACTTGGTCTCCCTACACCTGGCGATGTTTGGGGCTTCTCGGCTGATGAGGTTACATTACTCACTTGTTCCGTATCTTCGGGTGGTGCCACACTGCTGTTTAGAAAGAGCACCATGGTGGAAGTCGGTTTATTTTCGTGTAATCTTCCAGCCCCAAGTTGTGGAAAGAAAGATTTCTTGGTGAAGTGCGCAAGCCACCGTATACAATTGTGCGCAGGTTTCTTTTCTTGACTTCAGTTACCATGTCACTAACCTTTTTGTGAAACAGGCCATTAGGTCACATCATGTGTTTCACAGGTACTTACACTGACCAATTTTAGAATTTAGCTATTCTTATTTTTGGTATGATGCTGGAATGGAGAGGATCAAATGTAAACTGTGTTCAAGTATACATACTACTACAATAAAGTAATCAATTGGCAAGCTTTTTTTAAAATTTATTTATGCTTGACCACTCCTGCTTGGTGTTGTACCGTGTCTACAGTTTTAAAGTGAGTTTGTCACAAAGTTTTTCCCTTTCCATGCTCGCAAAGTACTCCCTCGTGATTTTTGATAATCAAAACACTAGAACACAAACATATATCTGTATCATATGGGACATTCACCAATGCTGTACTATGCTGTACTTTAAAGAAAAAAACAACAGAAATAACCTTTTTTTAGAAGTTGTTAGTGATACTTTGTTTTAACTCGAACAATGTGCAGAAGCAGTGCATGTCTCACCTTTCTAAGAGGGAGAAAGGCTAAGGTTTTTTTTTTGTTTTGTTTATTTTCAGCTAAACATTCCACACTAGTCAACAGATATATTTTAAGTCTGTTTTTAGTATCTGAGATGGGAATGTAAATTTTTTTAACATGCTTTTATCATCGTTTGATCTTTCTGAAGTTTCTATTTATTGTTTTACAGAAATATGTCTACCAATTGGGTTATGGTTTTAACACTAAAGATGTTGGTGCTGACTTGTAATGGCACAAACCTTCCCGGCGTTTGTTTCCCTAGTGGGCGCTTAGTAATCAAGCAGTGCATATCAAGGGTGCGGTGATGTGATGCTATACGGTTATATTGGTGCAACATTGTTAAGACATAGGCAAACAGCTAACAGATTTATATACTTTTCATTACAACTTTAGTTGTATGTAAAGGTCTGAAAGATCTGAAATGAGAACAGGATATGGTGTACTGCACCTGCATCCCTGACTTGCAGTGGCTGCAAATGATAATCACCTACCACAGTAAATATATTTGTGTTAAGGCGGACAATCGTGTCCTTGTCTATGGACCGTGTTATTGAATCAAGCTATAGTGTGGATCAAATTTGAAATATACGATATACAGAAGAAATTTTGATGTACACTTTTTAGTGTGTCAAATAAAATGTTGGGGTGGATCTGGAGAACTCTGTGCTGACATTGCTGTTTGATCATACATAGATTCCTATCTTTAGGCATTGAAAGTGATTCTAACAGGTATCAGTTAAACCACGTGGAATACCAGGTGTTTATATAATTGGCATGATCCATATCACTTTTGGAGTGTGGAGCTCCAAAGTGATACATTGGATCTTGTCAACTGGTTTGGTTGCAAGCCAAGTCTCCTTTGTTGTCTTTCTCAGATTAGAGTCCTTTTTAGGAAATGAACGTTTTAATCGCACAGCATCTGGATTAGATTAATCGAGAAGTAAACGTTTTTCTCATTAAAGTGGGAGGCTGGTCCTTAAATGGTAAAAAGTTGGGGAAAAGTCATTTTTGAGAAAATGTCTTTTCTGATATTTAGACATACCCACCCAGCTCTGTGCAAAATATTATTGCTCTATCTAATTTTTAAATATGAAAGAAAAGTATGAAGTCTTAATTTTCTAAGAACATTCAGAAGGAATACACATACTTCAAGGGCTTTTTTCTCTCTTAAGACTTTTTTCACAAGTACCGATGCCTTACAGGCGTTTTCTGAAGTTTGTCTTGAACAATATTAACACGTTTGGTGTCATTTTAATGGGGAAGAATGGAGCTGTGCGGTGATGCTATTTTTATAGTCTTCCAACTTAAGAGTTCTATCCAATTAATTAATTTCTTAAATATTGAGAAAGCATGTCTTTTGCTACTATAATGACAATAGTTTTTTTAGTAACATAACCCTCCGAGTTAAGATCTAAAATAGCATCACCGCACAAACTACACCTTTGTGAATGCAGTTGCATTAAAAATGTTGATAATTTACGAATAATTTTTCTTGAACGACCCATAACAAATGACCTAATCAAATTAGACCAATCTCCCATAACTCGGGTTCTAGTAAAGATATTCAATATCTAATTGCATATTTGGAATAGGTGTGAGATGTGTTATACCAGTGCATAATATGGTAAGTATTCCTTTATAAATAAGAAAAT